>UELV01081863.1:0-11216 GCA_900490015.1 Megastigmus stigmatizans
GTGGGGGGTGATCAGATTGTCCTTTACTAATATATGGTTTTTCAGGGTTTATTTCAGATTCTGCGGGGGTGATTATAAACAAGGGCAATCTGATTGTCCATTAATATTGATTAGACTGTAAGACCAATAGAAAAATCTTTGTCAGTTTATAGTAGAGTACAGTCGACATAAGTAATATTTCTTAATATTATATAAAAAATTTAGAAATTTTAAAAATATTTTAGAATCATGAAAAAAAATTTCCCGTAATATTTGAACATCGATTGCACGTTTTTGCAGTGTTTTGAATTATTGTCATTGCATTTTCCTTATGAAAAAAATTCATAAAGTTGAAAATTTCCAAATTTTTTAACTTTTTTTCGTGAAAAACACGCCATATTTTTTTGCAGGAGTATTTTAACAAAAAATCGGTATGACCATTCGAAAGAACAGCTCAAAATACGTCGGATATGATCTTTTTCTAATTTTTTCAAACCTTTTTTTTAGTTGAAAAAAGGCCTTGAAAAAGATGTTGAAAATTCGGGGTTTTGGTCGTTAATGGGTTAAGTAAGAAGGAGACAAATGAAAACCTGCTGTAATGTTGGACTGCTTCCTCTTTTGATTCAGCGGACAACCGATACATCCATGTTTGGTTAAGCTTAACGGAAAGGCGTGTTATTATGTTATTATTAGCCATAAAATATTACAGAATTAAAAAATACTAGTTATCTCAAGAGATAAAACGTAAACCGTATCTCTTTACTAATTCATACTTTTTTAAATAAAACTTCAAATCAATTATGCATTAGTTCATGCCTAGGGTCTACTCCTAATTTGAGAAACGGAATTAATTATTCTGTACAATATAATTTGGAATTCCTTATTACTAATCATACATTGAGAAAAATACGTATTAGAGGAATTACAAATAGTGAGTCAAAAAGTAAATGATACAAAGAATATTGTCTTTAAATATCAGAATTTTTTTTTTAATTGGATAAAGTAAATATTAAGATATAGAAAATATATTTACGAAGTCTTTTTCAAGTTTCATCTCTAATATATATATATATATACACACAATAACAGTTAATATTTCATTTAATTGAGTTATATGCTTGAAATTCCAAAGCGTAAACTAATTATAAGTTAATTAAATTATTCAGCAATATTAATTATGTGATTATTGAAATTTAATGTCAATAAATATTTTAAACCATAATTGAATTAACGTTAGAACAGTATCCGTGTTCATTAAATGTTATAAATATATTAAAAAGAAGCATAATGATAACCCGAACATCTTATATTCGCAATCCAATTTAAATCTGATAAAAAATTTATATCAATATAACAATGTGATAAACACATTATGCAAATGAATAAATACGTACGTTAATAAGCTCGCGTAATTTGAATACAATATTCAGGAACAGTTTGATAAACTATTTTCCGCCGAAAACTAAAGGGACAATTAAGAATGGAATAACAAGTGAAATATCTCTTAATGGCATACGTCGATAAATTTTTTGCTTCCCTGTTTATATACTTTTGAGAAATGGCAAACGACAGTTTAATGATGCTTCTTCATCGCTATAAAGCATTAAAATTTATAATTTCATAATGGAGACATATCATAGTTAGCCGTGGGTTTGATGAAGGGATCCTTTTTGCAGGGGAACACCTTGTACATTTACAAACCCGTCCGTCTGGACCGGTATGTGCGCGCTGCAGAAGTCCCGGGCAGGAAAAACATTCCTCGAGAGCGAACAGGCCGAGTTATGGGCGTCTCATCACCGGTCAGATCATGGCTCTTGATCGCTTAATCGAACTCAAATGCTGGCAATCAGGCCTCCCGAGAAAATCACGATCATAAAGACGATCTCTCGACGCTGTGTGGCTCTGTCCGACTGACTCCCCAAAAATTACAACATCCTGACTCTTTCCTCGGCGACACGTAATATTCACCTTTAGGATTACGAGGGGCGTGACTTCTTTGACGTACCCTAAACATTATGTAGCAAGCTTTATTTTATATTCTGGACTCTAAATAATAAACTGTGCTATACAGGGCAATCTATTATCCTAATATTGGCTTCTACAATTTTCTTGAAATGTTTCATGCTCAATAAACAGCTTTTAAGATTAGAGCTATATTTTGTTATGTGTATTTATTTATTCTTGGTATTATTTTTTTATCTCATAACATGATTTTCATTTAAATATGACTAGTTAAGGATGTTTGGCAGTAATTTCGAAAATGTCAAAAAATTCTGATAAATTAATGTTATTTCTAGCGTAAAAAAACTATTCTATGATTTTTTCCAGATTTATTTACCGTTTCATTGTTGAGCAAATGAAGTCTGATACAAAAAAGTCAGTTATTAAATGTGTTAAAAATATTTTCAGCTTAAATTAGAAGATAAGAATTTTAATATTGGGTTTGCACATTAAATAAGTGACTATTTTTTGTATAAAACCTTTGCGCTCCATAAGAGTGCGTGTTAAATTTCTTTTACTTCTCTTTGATTTGTTCAAGAATGAAACGGTAAATAAATCTGAAAAAAATTATGGAATAGTTTTTTTTTATGCTACGAATAACACTAATACGAAAAATTTTCAAAATTTTTTGACATTTTCGAAATTACTGCCAAACGTCCTTAAATTAGCAATAAACTTTATGTTAATCATTTGTCACAATGGTAGATATCATGAAAGATTTAAATTGATAAAGATCAGGATACTATAAAAGTATAGTATTATAACAATTTTACTTCATTAGTTGATTCGTTACTAAAATATTGCAATAGATATGCAATTTCTATGATTTATTTTTTTACATTTATAATGTGATTAAAAACGAGTTAATAAATTAATACGAAATAAATTCTGTAAATTTAATGTTATAATAAAAAATGGAATTTTTGCACAGAGTAGCAATATTTTTTTCCTAGAAAAATATGAAATTTTATAGATTATATCGTTTTGCGCGTCGTGGAGTTTGCACCAGTACAAACAAAATTTAATCTTCTAGAGGGAGAAAACGTGATAAAATTTTTCGAAAAAACATGGATATTTGTTTGACCAAACACACATATGTATGAGGAACGTACCAGATACACGTATGCAAATAGATAACTCCGAATCTACTAAGACACGTACTCGATAAAACTGTGTACATCCTGTAGGTATACAAGCGTTATCTGTGTTTCGCCAATTTTAAGAGAATTTCGCAACCTCATTTCCTTATATTTGAAAAAATTTAACACATCTTTGTATATAAGATGTGTTAACCATTTATAAATCCTTTAAAAAAATAATTACAGGAGTAAATTACAGTAGTCAACGACTAAACATATCAATATTAAAGAACAATTGTTTTATCTACAGTTATTGTCTCTAACGATATCATCACTTATTAGTTGTAAGACTTTATAATTTGATCCGTTAATATTCAATTACACCATTTTTTCGTAAAATCGTTATGTAATAAAGATTTTGTATTCTTAATAGTGTAGGACCATCACTTAGATTTTTCGAATCATCTAGATTGAGTGAGGACCTTTTGTTTTCCATATTGTCTCTCGATCATTTTATTTTGATATTCACTATCCATACTTGCAACGATACATTTGCTAATATTTTCACTCGTTCAAAAATCAACGACAGAAAACACTTTCGACGCCGCGTTTGAGATATCTTTTTTACGGTTTAGCTGTTTTAAGTGACCTGCAATATTCCTCCGGCGAAGATGATCGATTTTTCTTTTTCATGATTCTTCTTACTCTCGTCTTACCATTGTAAACAAATGTTACTTAGTTTTCTTGATGTGACGCGTTTGGTATAAAGAAACAATATGGCTGCAGATAGGGAAGTACTACAGATGTATATATGGGTAGGGATAGGGGAATCCTGTCTCTGATAATGTGGCGCTGCTGACGTGAAATAGCAGTACTAACCATGTAATCATGAGAGCGATACTCGAAGCACAACAGATAATTACGAGGATATTCAATATTAAACATCGCATGAGTAGTTAAGAACAAGAATTTTTATAGTAGTCGCATACTTATAATGCCTTGTACAATAACCAGGATGTTAGTATATTGATAATACATTGATTCGGTAGTGCATAAATGAAAACTCAATTTCGCTATTCTTTTGAAATTTAAACAAATTGATTGTAATCAGGTACATTCAACATTGACATTGAATTAAGCAATGATACTATGAGTCAAACTGAAAAGTTGTGGAGTTGTTATTGTTGAAAAAATCACCAATGCGTTTAGACGATCAAATAGCCGCAATAATTTTGTTATGAAACTTCACCGACGCTTAGCGGAAAATAAACGTTCAAGCGCAATGTCAGGTATTTTCGTACGTGACATATGATCGTCTGCGATCCTAGTAACTTTAACTCTTTGCATTTCAGTTCTTACGATCTTTATATACGCAAGAATACCAATATGCCTATGTAAACAATGTAATTTATAGGGCAGTATAATAATGCGTTAATAACCATTTCAAAATTTTGAACAACTTTTTCAATAGTTTGAAGTTTTATCTTTCAATATACGTGACTTTTAATTTTATCTTTCAATTTTAAAATAAATTACAAACTCTAATTTTTTATATATAATTAAGACTTTATGCATACAAATAGTTACACTTCATAGGTGAATCAATACTTCATGTGTGTATTCCTTTAATGCAATTTTTCCTATTAGTCTGAAGTAAATTTTAGCTGGCAATAAATTTTTTTTCGGGTTTAAATAGGAAACAATTAAACCTGATTTAAATTAATTACTTTATTAATTTTTCAATTAAATACATTAACCGATGATATAAAAAGTACCGATGTTTTCAGTATTAAAGAAAAGACTTAGGGAAATAGCGCAACTGTCACGAGAGCTGCACGTTGAATGTTTGGAACGATTACCTGTATCCTATTTTGATTGCGCAATACTTTGCTACCGGGTTATTTGGATTGTTCCCATTCATGGAATCGCTAGTCAGCTTATAAAAGATCGAGGTGGTTTGGAAAATCAGTACATTGCGCGTTCACGATGCAGACGTATACGCTACTCGCTTGTTTGACCATCATAGGAGTGACGTGTGCTCAAGAAGAAGTTACGCTGGATACACCCCTAGGAACTCTTAAGGGTCTAAAAGCAACCACAAACTTAAATGGCAAACCCTACGTCAGTTTTAGGGGTATTCCCTATGCTAAACCACCGGTTGGGTTCCACAAGTTCGATGTGAGTAAAATATTTTTATTTTTTATGAAACATTATCGTAGATCCTGCTGTAAGATTGTTCATTTTATATATAATACTATTCAAGATATCTAAAATAAATAAATATTCAATTTGAAAATAAAAGTTATGATTTGTCGGAATTGTATTTGTATTTGACTTATTGTTTTTGCTAATTGTGAAAAAATACAATGAAATTCAAGCACATTTTTCTTATTATTGCGGAAGCACACGAACAAGTTTAAGTTCAGTGAGAAAGAAACAGTACTTTGAATACATTAGTTCTTATTTGTCATCGAAATAAAATAATCGTCTCGAAAATTAACTGTTTTTCACTAAACTTACATTGTATTTTTCTTTCATGTATTCAGGATACCATTGTTATACAAATAAATTCACATTATATACTCATATATAGTTCGAAAAGTGAAAGAAACTCGGAAAAAAATCGTTCGTCGTAACTACTAACTTATTGGAAAATACAATCAATACATATTCATTAAGTGTTGAGCAGATATAGATTTTATTGTAATGATTGTTGCAATAACCTATCATGATGAATAAAATGTGATAAATTACGTTAGGTTGCCTTTATATCTATGATCTATGTAAAGACTTTCAATTATGAGAGCGGACAAATTAATTTAAGGGATCACAGGCTTTGCCAACTAACGTATATTGGTTGCTACAATTAACTTTTTTTCGTGCGAAGTATCGTGTTTTATATACAGTCAAGTTCATAAAATAAGATATATAACTGTGATGTTAAAGTCTTATCTCTGGTGAATATTTATTTTTTGAATATTCATTTTCACAATTTATTTTTTTAATAAAGAAGTTATTTATACTTATTACCTTACTCATAGTGTATTTTTTATCGAATTTTTTTCTGTATGAAATTACTTATTACCTATAACTTTGCAACACGCTTTAAGACGTTATGAAACGTAAAGTGCTGACCAGTAATTTAAATGCGTGACCTTTTAATAAATTTTGTATAGTAGGTTGCGATGTGCACATCATATACCCAGAAGTAATTTTAACATTCGGTGAATATTATAAAAAAATATTAAAAAATATCGATTTAAGTACTTAGTTTTATATTTTCATATATCAAAATATTAAAAGAACTAAAATTAAAGTGAAATAAGAAATATACGTTAACATTAAAAAATAATGTAAAGTTTATAAAAATAATATTTTGGACAAATAATCTTATCGACTAAAAAAATAAAAAAATTTCCAAGTATCTATCAATTACACAGTAGTTATTATGAGTTATCCAATGTACTAAGAAATAGAATATATACGAACAAACACCGGCACCTTTTAAGACATCCAAGCACTACCAAAATACGACTTTTAGGTGATATTTGGATGTCTGTAAAGCTGCTGAGTTTATTGGGATAACTATATTGCGAGTATTACTAAATACTTCCGAAGTATTCCGATGGTAATAAAGCTAATTTCATCCGAATTCTCTATTTCAATTTGTTTAAAAAGGCTCCAGTAGAACCAGATCATTGGGTCGGTGTACTAGATGCTACTCATCACCGACCGACGTGTATCTTTTTCTGCATGATAAAGCAAGGAATTGTTGGTGACGAGGACTGTCTTTACTTAAATGTATATACGCCTGACCTTAATAAGGATGCCAAAAGGGCCGTTATGGTATTCATTCACCCTGGTGGTTTTAATGCGGGTTCAGGTGATGATGACATCTACGGTCCCGATTTTCTTATTGAGCAAGATGTTGTTGTGGTCACATTTAATTCAAGGCTGGGTGCTGCCGGTAAGTTAGTCCTTAATCAGGAGTCATTGAACAATCCTATTAATTAATAGTACAGTAGTTTGAACGATGTGTATCACAAGTAACGAGAAAATAACAGTAAATATTTTCAAATTATTAAAAACCTATAATTAATTAGAAATAAATTTCCATTTTAAAGCTAAATCTTTTTTGACAAAAAATTAGATTAGATTGCAGCTAGGATATTGTTAATAATTATTTTTCTAAATTAGGCTACTTAAGTACTGGAGATGAAAATGCACCAGGCAACGTGGGATTGAAAGACCAAGTTCTGTTATTAAAATGGATAGAGGAGTATATTGTTAACTTTGGAGGTTGTAGAAATAGAGTAACTCTTTTTGGTATAAGTTCGGGTGCAGCTTCAGTCCAATTTCATATGATGTCACCATTATCTCGTGGTTAGTATACTTTTATGAATACTTTAAAAAAGCCCATTTTATCACTATAAATATAAATAGAAATTTTATTTCCGTAAATAGCATCTTTAGAAATAAAATGTTTATATATTGTCACATACGCGACTTGCATCCCCACGTAACAATATTTAGAAAATAAGTTTTGTTTAAAATATTTACCTATGGAATTATCTGTGCAAATATTACTGACCAACGATAAAAATAAAACGGTTTTATTTTTATCTACTTATAAACCTATTTATAAATTTTCCTCGCAAGTATTAAAATATGATATTTTCTATGCAGGATTGTTCAAAGGAGCTATTATGCAGAGCGGAGCTGCAATCAATTCTTGGGCTATGGATTATACTCCGAGAGAGATGGCCTTTAAGTTAGGTGAAGCTCTCGGAATTAAGACTACTGATACCAAAGAATTGGTTAGCAAACTTAAGGAGTTTTCTGTTCAAGAAATCGTTACCGCAACTGGAGAAATTACAAAGACATTAGTAAGGCTCAAAAACTTCCAATTGTATAGTAAAGAGTAGATTAAAAAATTATAAATAAATCTTAGTCAGAAATTTTAATAGACGGAAAAACTTAAAATGAAGCTAGCATCGGAATGAGACATTTTTAATGTCATTGTATTAAATATTCAGTAGGTTAGAACACAACTTAAGGTTACTTTCTTATGAATAAATCGATTATTCAGAGTACCATGAGAAAAGTGCTCACTAACTCACTGAGCGAACGGTTCTATAATTTTATGCGCAATAAGTGAACTTACAATTATAAATATATTTTATTATTTTAAATCTTAAATGAAGTAAAAAATAGTACTTTTAGGTACTGGTGGATAAGTTGGCGTTTTATCGCTACATTAATAATCGCTTCGCTGGGGCGAAAAATGTTCCATGCATTAAAAATCAACTTACCCATCAGTGTCGAACAATATTTTATACCACGAGAGCTTAAAAATTATGTCAACATTGGGAATTCTAGGTTAGAGTGGTATAAAAATGATTTTACCTTATTTAGACGAGACATTCCTATTTACAGTTCTTTCTTTTATAAATATTTTATTTATATTTATGCGTTTATTTTTCCGTAATTTGATAATTGGAATGCATTTAGTAAGTGTATATTCCGCGATTCCAGCATCGATTCGAAGCAAAGTTAAAATTAATATAGCCATTCTACTACATTAATAAATTTAAATAAGTGATATTAAATCCTACTAAAAAGAAGGCTTAAAAACATAATTTTCAAGAAGTCTGTAAATAGAATCCAACAAAACTGAACAATAATTAATTTAATTAATTCTAGAATCATATGAATGGTCATATGGCAGCTTTTGTTCCGGTTGTGGAGCCTGACGCTGGACAAGATGTATTTTTGACTAATGATCCATGGACCTTGATGAAGACTGATGATATTGCCGATATTCCACTTATGATTGGCACAAATCTCGACGAAACTTCGTTTATTACTCCCGGTAATAAATTTTTTTATTAATCTTTGATAATCTCTATTTATTTTTATATCTTAATAACCTTTTGTCTACTATTAAATTTTTGTTTTACAGCGTTCTTGGCAAATGCAGAAACGATGGATCAACATTTTGAATTTTTCTTACCTGATGATTTGAATGCTACTGATGTTAAGAAAAAAGAATTAAGCGATATGCTTAGAAAGTTTTACCTTGATGGAAAAGCACTTACAACAGATTCAAAAGATCAATTCACTAAAGTAAGGAAAAATGAAAAATATTTACATTATTCAAAATAAATTAAGTTGAATAATTGTGTAATTATAAATTTTTGCAGATGACCACTGACATATTCTTTGCTTCCGGCATTCTTATGGCTTCTAAAATTATGAGTGTCAGAATGAAATCACCTATATATGAATACTTATTATCATATTATGCACCTTTTGGAATACTGAAGAATTTGTTTCACGTAGAAGAAGGTACATTTTTATAATTGGTTACTATTCTTATAAAGAGGATACGGGAGTTGTGTGTTTTGAGATTTTCAATTTTGTTCTTTAATAAATAACTTAAGTAGCTTAAAACTTTAAACTATAGAAGAGAGTTTATTGACACAGCTCGAACAATCCAGTAAATTCGGAAAAAATAAGGTAATATAAAAGTTATAGATTAGAGTCAAAGACATGAAATTATGATAGATTTCAATGTAATCATCGAAAAATATTACATTTACAAAATTTATCAGTATTTCCTGAACTGTGTGATCGTTCTATCATTATTTAATATTTGAAGCTCATTTATTAAAGAAAGAAGCTTGAAAAACGTTATGAGAGTTCTGACGTTTCAAAGGCAGTAAATTAAAATTTCTATTACATTCTTGCATCCCCTTAATTGTCCGTCAGGTGTGCAATACTGCTTTTGGCAATATTTATTTTTGATTTTCTAATATTTTCCTACGCGCATTGTTTACTTTATTAAGGCTAATAATTAATAATGTATAAATATTAGGTGTTGCTCACGGTGACGAGATAGGTTACTTATTTTACTCGAATGCTTTTAAAAATAAGCCGGAAGCTGGATCCGCTGCTGAAAAAATGACGAAAGTACTAACGAAAATGTGGGCAAACTTTGCCAAAGATGGGTAAGAATATGCATAATATATATTTAAATTAAATTAGGGGTATTAATCTATTCAGTAATGTAAAAATTTACTATTTTTAATTAAGGAATCCAACATCAACTCTGGATGAAGATATTACAATCAATTGGGCACCTATGGGTTCAGATGAGAATTATTTAGAAATAAATCAACCATTAAAAATGGAAAAAAATCTATACAAAGACAGAGCAGCCTTGTGGGGAAAAATATACGCCGATATTCTAGGAGATTATGCTTATTTATTTAAATAAAGCATATTATGTATTTGTCCATACATTTTTTTAATAAATTAATAAATTTTATTATTGCCAAAAATATGACAATTTTTCTCTTTGTAATCAGTGATAATTTTTCTATATCAAAGTGAGTTGTGCAGAAAATTATTTTTTATCTTTAGCTAAATTGTTTAATTATTTATCATGACAATATTGACTAATGTTTTAAAGATATACTATTTTTTTTAATTTAGAATAGCCCAAGTAGAAAATAAATTTGGTCTGATTTATAACTAAATTTATTTATTCAAACCTCAAAATCACCTTAATTAAGTACTTCAGTATTTATACAGTAAGTTCGTGCCTGAAATTGAACAGGATACATCAGAATCTAAAACTATCCGAATCGGAAACTATAGAAAATAATAATGGATTACTTAATAGCTGCTGAAATGCGAGAAATCAATTATTTGAGCTTTCCGACTATAATAAGCCTCTATTCATTAAACGAAAGAGGAAAAAAAAACTGCGAAAAATAAACATGAAGCCGCTTCTTAATAAAGTGGACTGAGGAAGATGAAGCGAGATCGCGTGCTATGGTTGAGCGCCGAGAGAGAGAGAGAGAGAGAGAGAGAAAGGAGGAGAGCGTGGCGCGGGCCTGAGGAGAAATTATCCCGTCGTTTCGCGGGGGCAGCTCCGAGAGACGTTAGGCCTCGGCGGCAGCAAGCAGCAGCGGCAAACATCGGCTGCCATTAAGCGGCCCCTGTGCTCGCGGCTCCGAGGTAAAATATCGAGGAGCGTCGACACTTGCAGCGTTTTCGAGTTCTCGAACGGTGGAAGAAGGATCATGCCGACGTGTATCTCTCGACAAGACTCGCATGATTAACGAGTTAATGGGCGGGAGAGGTCGGCCG
>UELV01081864.1:0-12433 GCA_900490015.1 Megastigmus stigmatizans
ATATATATATATGTATATATATGTATATACATATATATTTCATACACATGGAAATGACGGATAAGACCTTACATACTAGTGACTATTATGCGATAAAATCTCGCTTATTTTGTATAAAAAATAACATGAATAGTCTCAAAAAAAATAGTCGTTGAAAACGACGCAAAAAATGACTTCCAAACTTGCATTTTTCCAAAGTTTTTTATTTTTTATCTCGTATCTTTTTTTTTCTTTTTTTTTTTTCAATTTTTGATTGAATATTTCTTTTTTTTCTTTCTTTTTTTATCGAACGTATAATAAGTAGAGAGTTGCCGGTTTTATCCAGTAAACGAAAACAAATTTTGCAGTTATTCTCCAATCTATATCCTTTTACGCTCGAAACAACAAGCATTTACAAGTTATATCCATCTATGTAACCATTAAAAAGATTGGAATGAATCATTATTGGCTTCATTCGTTTTTTTTTAAATTTTATAATTTCATAAAATGAACTTTAATGCTTTATATAATAAATTTTCATCTTTACTTTTAAGTGTCTTATATTTTTAACAGCAAATATAATGCTTATTTTTATATACTTCTGAATATAATATATATTAATATATATATGTCGTATGTAATAAAGTTATTTCCTATTTTAGATATGTTGAATCTGTATCTCTGATATGCGAGAGAACAATAAATGCATTTTATTTCGCTGGTATCGATTATCGTTTTTGTTTACTGGATACATTTTAATAGTCGAATAAATAGCGCGCACGTAAAAAAACATGGTTCGCTTACGGATCACAGAGTCCTTAGCTTCTTTCAGTTCAGTTCTCTTTCGTATTGAGAAAAAACATCGCTTTACATTTGTGGATTATTTCGTATTTAAGTAGTATCTAAGAACACATTTTGATTATTCGTTATTGTGGAACGTATTATATAATGATGTATAACCTTGACATTTTTTAGGAAGCGTTTGTATTTCTGTACAAAAGTGAAATACTTACTGTGTACAATTTTTAGGCAAAATTTATAAAATTTACAATACAAAATTTTGGCGTAATATTGCAATCATGGCGAGTAAATGTTGTAGCTTAGTCTGGTAATCGGCGCCTCATGTAAAATGGTGAATTCGTTGCAAAATTATACGAATTTCAAAATTTAATTGTGTACTTTGGAACTTTGCATAAAAATCAATGAGTTTCGCGAGTATAATATAAGTGTCGTATATATAAACAGGTTTTAATATTTTATTGATAATTTAAAATTATATTTCTTGAAAGTTGACAATATTATTATTTATGAATGCAATTTACTTATGTAAGATTACTTATTGATAAATTTCTCATAGGATTCCACAAAAACAGTTTTAACAAATTTTAGTTTTTGAATTCGATACGTTTTTATAGGATAATTAGCATACAATTTATTACTCACAGTGCGTTCCGCGAAAAAAATTATATATCGGTAATTATATATGATATATACAATTATACATACATAGATTTTATTATATACTAAATACTAATAAATAATTATGTGAAATCAGTGCACATAAATCATATATGTGATTTTATATACACGATTGATTGAAAAAGTCCATACATACACAGATATTTGAAATTAATTTCAAATAAATGTTTAGTTATACGATACATTATACTCTCAAAAAATACAATTACGGTATGTGTAAGTATAAATAGCGTACACGCACACAAGAATGAATTATATATAATTAGTATATAATTTTTTTCTCGGCTGTGCCACTCGAATTCATTCTAAAACAAGACTTTTTTGTATAGCTGCAGCTTTAAGATTTGGACACGTCGTAGAATTGCGAGAAATGCATTTGTTTTTATAAGCATGAAATCACAAAATATATCCCAAATTATTAAATGACCAATTCCATTAAACGATTGTAGTGTGTTTTAATTATAATCATCTAAAATCTCCAGCTAGTATTTTTAAGGGAATTCTTAATTTCTTGAGTAAAAATATTGAGTGCAAAAGCGTTTGGAACGATGTACAGTTTTGCATTCAAATTGAAAACTAAGTGTCAAACTCAATTATCGATTGGAATTCGATCAACGTGTGAACTGCAAGATAATAACCCACTCGAGGGGATATCGTATACAACGATTCTAACTACACAGATACTTTCCACCAAGACTCCAGATTGAGAATCGGCTTCGCTCAAACATCCCCTTACACGCGATAAGGTATTTCCTTCCTGCAAAAGTATTAAAAAAACTCGAACCGAATGATTGGAATCTCTAATGTAAAGCTTCAAATGCATTTCTCAGAGCCTCGGATACACAGGTCACAGCGGTTCGTCAGAATACCGCGCGTTCGATCGGTACGGCTGCGGTGAACGATCGCGTCTGCGGTCTAAATGTATAGAGTAACGAAATAAGGAGGAGGATAGAGAAAGAGAGCTTTGCGAGGAGCGAAGGAAGAAAGTAAGGGAAAGGTCGCTCCCTTACGACTGCTCGATGCTTGCCTCCTTATTGAGCAGCTGCTCCGTATTGGCGTTGCTCGTCGCCATGATCTCCTGCTCCTTGAGGCGCTGGCGTTTGCTCTTGTTGCGCTTGTGCATGCAGCAGAGGGCGACGAATATGCAGGCTACGAAGGCGCCCACGCACGAGGCTATCCAGATCCAAGTCGAGCGTGCCTTGCGCGCCTCCGCCCTGTCGCGCAGATTCGTCACGCAGCCGCTGTACAGGCTCATCGTGCGATTCGAGAACTCGACCGGGTTGCAGCTCTCGGCGAGCGCGGCTGGACACTCGAGCTGCAGTTTCAGCTGAAAACAGTTATATTTATAATTATATTTCGTTCGTAATGATTCGCTGCGGCTATAAAGGGCAAAGAAATTGACGTGACTCGAGCATTTTTTTTTAATATATAGAACTTATTCAATACATTCCAAAATAAAAATCAAACTGCTCAGCAGAGCAACAGCTGATTCGACTTCGTTTCTTAATTCAGTGCAGAATTTCCTAAATAAAGATTCGGAAGGTCTATATTATCTATATTATCTATACACTGTACACAACCAGATTATCCGGAAGCTCCCACTTTTCATAATTTATATGAATTTGCTAAGTAAATAGTCACGGCATATTGGCTTAGCAAACTTATACAGGCGTTTGAATTAAAGAACTGCGGAAATTTATACCGACTATACATAACTTACAGTTAATATCATAATTTTTCAACTAGGTGATTGTAAGAGAAATCATCATGATTGCACATCCTTTTGCACACTTTCCTCACCGCACGCACACCTACAATTAATTGCACATTTTTTTCAGCGATACGCAAACGATCGATGTATGCAATCCCAATGGATTATGTCCATATATACCCGCATTTTTTCGCGTATAAACTTTCGAGAGAAAATCTTCGAATGCATAAACATGCGCGCATCATACACATATAGAACGCGTATAATCCGCATGCAAGTGCATTTATATACGCCAAGTTGAGTACAATATATATACCACGCATGAATTGTGTCGCGTGATATCTACGTTAGTATTTTCGGATAAAATCGACATGGATTATGGATTTCTTTTCCATAGCGTGAATGTGCACAAGAGTTCGGAAAACGCATATTTCCGACAGCTCCGCCAACAAATATATAAATCAAAACTTAATTTTCCACCAATGACAAGTGATAACGTGTATGTATATATCTATATATATGCCGCTCTTTAGAATAAAGGCGCAAAATGATGATTTATTTTGTTTAGCAACATGTTTTGGTAACAAGATTGCAGGTATAGGATTTATTTTTCAAATGTCCCGCGCGAGCTTTAAATCTTTTGAAATATTAATCTGCGGCTTTATTTATTTACCAAAGTCACTTTGTGTTTCAATACGTGACAGCGACCCTTGCACTGAAAAAAATCCTTCGCTTTCTATTGCTATATGCAATTTTTATTACACTCATTCAATTGTACAATCAATTTTGTATTCGCGGAAAAGCGAATTAAAAATAACAAAAGCAAAATAGAGTTGTTTGGATATATTTTTCAACAAGGCTGTATGCGATTTCGTAGTAATAGAATAATAACCCTTTAAAAGAACGGAGCTTTATTCTACGTGTCTGGTTTTTAAATTCAAAATTAAGAATATTAATTACATTTTATTGAATTAATTAAACAAATATATATGATCATTTAATGTAATAAGATTGATCGATTGCATGTACATCGAAACCGAATTTGAAAATTTTTATGCTACCTATACAGTTTGCAGTAAAACCGTATTGTGATACAAATATGAAAAAGTCCGTGATACATGACAAAACACACAAATACGATACTGTTTGAGTTGTACACGGTATTTGTACATGATTCTGTGACGGCTTCGAAACAAGGTAAAAATAAAAAGCACATTCTGTCAAAGCTCCGCTTATTTTCTTTCCTATGCAAACGTATATAATTGAAAAAAAAAAAAAAAACATATATATATAAATATACTTTTAAAAACTGAAGAACATAATTTGTCATTTATGTAAATTAGTAAACTTTCATTAAATATATATTGTGATTAGAGTAAATGATCAAATCCTAATCAGAATGAAAATAGTTGTAAAAGATAAAATTGAGTTTTAGAATTTAATTCTCTTATGATAAACTAATTTTGTTACACGAGAGTAAACGTTAAAGTAGAAGTATGATATGACTGCAATTTATGGAGATCAGCATTTAATTACATAAATATCTACATTATTGGTATTTGCGCTCATATGCATTGATCAAATTAAAGAACGGCTTTATCAAACGATTACACGCTTATAACAATATTATCCTTTCCACTTAAAACCATTCCTTGTTTTTCCAATTACTTTATTCATGTGTGCCATCCTTTCGGCGCATAACTACACATAATAACAAGCATTCTTACAATATTCGATAAATCCAAAATTAAAGGAAATAGGAGTAAGGCATAATAAGCGGGTAGCATTTCTCGCGCGTGAAATATATTAAGCTAAACAACGCAGCGCATTCAAATGTCCGTAAGCTATTTTTTAAGCTTACAAGCCGAGATTAGCTCGCAGGTCCCCCGGGTCCCAAGAGCTCAGCCGACCCAAGCCCCCCTATACTGCACGCTCGCGAGCTTTTGCACATTCCTAAAAATAATATGAAAAATAGAGAGTGTGCAGCGAGCGGCTCGAGCAAAAGTATATCTTTCAACTCGGGGAAGATACTGTTTTTCCCTGGGCTAGTTATCAACTTTCATCACTTCTATTACCGTTTTGCACTATTCGCCTGAGCAGATTTTAAAGATGCAGCTGATGCTTCTTTTTTTCAAATTCCTAAAGTTTTATTATTTTATTTTAAATTTCTCGAATGGAAAACTGCCCGAGCACTTTATATTCAGTAGGTATGCTAACTACATTGAAAAATTCATAGCTTTTGTATTAAATTTGTTTTTCAAACAATGCAATAAAGTTTTTGCAAAGCAGAAGTAGATATTTTTTTTTATTACATTTTAAAATATTAAGAAATATCTAGCCAGGTTTTAACTAGATCTTTTAAATATATTGAATGTTCACTATTATCTCTGGTTCTATGGCTTGATTAAGAACTATAGACACTATGCAATTGAAAGATAGTTAAAAACTGAATAATATAATCTGCTATGTGGAACAGTTGAATTCAGATTGTTTGCGTAATAGTCAGAAAACATTTCTATTTGATTAAAACGAAATAATAATTCTAATTATGATATTACGCCAAATTGTAAAATTCATAGCGGTCAATAATAAAGTGACTGCTCGAGACATTTCTCAATGGAAATAATTAGTGAAAAGATGTTTGGTCAACGTTTTTGGTCAAGACATACCTAATCTTCCAATAGACCTGAGGAAAGTCTTGGGAGCTCACCTTTATTTTCCTGAATGCGATCCACTCCCTGAACTCGTAGCAGTCGCAGTTGTTCTGGTTGAACTCAACGGGATTGCCGGTGAGATCGAGCACCTGAAGCGAACACATGGGCGCGATGTCCTCGGTGGAGACGTGACTGATGCGATTGCTGGATACGTTGAGTATGGTAACAGTGGCCATGGGGCTGAGTCTAGGTAATCGGGTGAGTCTGTTGTTGGATAGGTGGAGCCACTGCAGAGGTGAGCGCACCCCCGTCACGTTGAACGAGGTGTCCTTCAGGGCATTGTCGGTGAGGTAGAGGTTGCGCAACGACTGCAGACTGAATATGCTCTTGGGCAACTCGAGTAGAGCATTCTTAGTCAGGTCCAACACTTCCAGATAGTAAGTGGGCCCGAACGCGTTTTCCTCTATGGTCATAATGAAGTTGTCCTGGAGGTAGAGGTAGCGTAGGCTCGTGTACCTCGCGAGCGTCTCGTTATGCAGATCGCGGATTCGGTTCTCCCGGGCATCCAGTACCTGAAACGTAGACACGGATTATTTAGTGCGCGTCGGTTAATGTGATTTAATTTGGCTACCTACTTTCATATTTCTTAATGTCACTTTGTACTTTGAAAAGGCTCGTCTAGTACAGTCAATGGATATGCCTTTAAGTGTACCGAGTTGTGATTAATGCATGGAAGTAGAAATATACAAATATATAGGAATTAGAGACTGATGTCGTTGAATCCAGTTGTTTTGACTTTTATTTTAAGTAACGGAGCGAATTATTTTGTAAATAAATTGTTTTTTTTACGCTCTAAATAACATCGTAGGTTTCGTATTTGTTCAACTTGATTGCTTTATTTCAATCTCGTTGGCATCCTTCTTTATTAACTATAGTGGATGGTGATATTACAGATGAATAAACTTGCCTATATTATTGTAACGCATATTGCACGAGAGAAAAGGATGTTTATTTTACGTGGAATGTATGATGCGAATTTAGTTAAGCACCTTATTATATATACTTCTAGGTCTAGGAACTTTTTTACAACTCTTATTTAAAATACGTTTCTGTGACTAATCAAAGTATTTAATTTTCGAGTGTTATAGCGTCTATTTCTATTTTATTTTCGTATTATTCAAACTTTAATGTTTTTTTTTCTATATCACTTTCTTTTATAAATTTCCTATGTATAATCCTCAGAAAAACTAGTTCCAGCTCGTCCTAGCCTCCACAATGCTTTTTGATTGACTGAAATGGTCTAAAATATTCTATAAAATTATTTTTAAAAAAATTAGGAAAATACCAACTAATATATTTGTAGAGAATAAGTTTTTTTTTATCGAGCAATAAAAAGACTGGTATATAAAACATCACGACGTTTGCTTTGCAACCATATTTTTTTATCAAATATTTGAGACACGAGTTCAGTCGATAAGCTGCCACTGAACTAAAAATGCGGCTAGTGCATAGACCAATTGCCCGGAAGAGATGCCACGGGTTCCCATTTCTCTACCTATTATTTTATCGAACATATCTCAATCTCACGAAGAGAAAATTCATATAAAAAAGTTTCGCGACCTATTAAATAACATGTCATAGAAATTGCCCTTAAAAAATCATTATTGGGAATACAATTAGGTATTATCTTGTTCAAGGAATTCATTCTCTGTCATGCCCAATGAAAGCGCGACACCGATAATATATGACTGAGGATGGAGTCATCGGTTACCAACAGCCATGGAATATGGATATTGCACCGGCTCGCCCATGTGTTTACCTAATCTTTAAATATAATGCGCGATAGTATCCTACCGCTGGAATAACGCATTATTATAACCTCTAATCTCTATAACACGTCATGATTACTACTTTGGAATTTGATTAAATGTGGACTTGGTATAAATTATATTTTAGACAAAAAAACTATTTCTTTGAACTTCGCAGAATGACATCACTAAATTCATAATTTCGCATTATACTTTTGTTATTACTTTTATTCCTTAGCGTTTGAGATATTTTAGCAGATGATGCCGGATTAGTCTTTGAAAAGGTACTCCGCCGTAAAAGCGGAGGCGGAAATGAGAAATGGCTGTTTCAGAGTGTATAAGAAAAAATATCTTTGTCGCGATATAAGTGGTCATTTTTATAATTGCTAATGGTACAGAGACCTTATTTGAAATAAAGCGTTTATGCAAGTATGCAGTGGAAGCTTTTTACGTCTCAAGTTTAGTAATACAAACATTTGCTTTATTAATCATTTTATATATCCAAATAAATGAGGAAAAAGCGACCGCAATATACAGCGCTGAAAATATTAAACTGATGATAAAACACTTTTTTTTTAGCATTCAAATGAAAGTATTATGATTTAATTGCGAAAGTTCTGCAATGATGATTATTAAAAAAAAATGGAACAATTTAACGTCAAAAAAAAATAAAAAAGTTGGGTAAAGAGCTTCGCATTAATAACGAACTTGTGTTCCGGCAGAGGTTATACGTGAAATTATAAAAAATTATATAGCACACTAGTACTTATTTTTAATTACCGGCAACAAAATATACTTTCTCTGAATGTACGTTTAAAAGGTTTTAAACTTTAAATAATTCTCGTGTAAATACTTATACGATACTTGATGTGGTACATATATTCTTTTTTTAATTAAATGCAATCACACTTTATCAATAATTGTTTGCTTGATCTATATTTATCTGCTTTTTAAACAAATAGCGGATACTTTAATTAAAATGTTATTTATTATGCAGCTTTAATACTGTACTCTTCGATGTGGATAAACAATGAACGTAAGTGTAGGTACGTGTATATAATGATTTTCGTGTTATACTTATTCATATAAAGTGCAAAACAAATGGGCAGTATTTGGCAGTATTCAAATCATATACGGGGCAGAAAAAATATCGGACAAGACTGATTTGATTTCAAATGTTTGGAATTAATTCACCATATAACATCTATTTAACAGATTCCATTCAGCAAATTTTACAAACTTTAGCGCGTTCTGTTCTTGAAGTAACAAACATGAAACAGGCGAGACATAAATTTATGCACTATTCAGGTTCGAAATTTATCAAAATTTAAAGAAGATAATCTCATAATGAAGGCTTTTAATAAAATTTAAACTTCCTTTGTGGCACTAACATTAGCAGGTGTAACTTTTTACTTGAATTACGTCAATAATTTGATTTTTTTCAAATCCATTAAAGGCAGAATGAATATATTATTAGAATCTATTAATAGAGTACAATTTTATAATGCTAAAATGCAAACTAACATTGAAGGATGTTTTCTATTACAAAGTTGGTATTAAAACTGTAAAGATTTGACCAAACTTTATTTGAACGATCACTTAAGTTTCACTTAGTACGAGTTAATTTTGAATCTATTAGAGTGAACTCTTAAGCGACTAAAATTGAATCACAGGCACTTCGAGTAATCAGTGAACTTTCATAGAAATTGATAGATTTAACATTAACTAGCTCGAATAGTGCAACTCGCCAACTACCTATAACTAATTCAATTATAGCAATTAAATACTAATGCAAAAACAAACTCAAAATTCCTTCTCTGTATTCTGTTTAACTTAATTTACAATTACAATGACTATATTGTAACGGTTGAATTTAGACGTGTTGATGTATATATAGTGAATGTTTGGAAAATTCGAAGATCGAGGCCAGGGGGCTTGCGGATAACAAACTCCTGTACTCTATAATTGACTTCTCTCTCACGAGATTATTTGGTCCCGAAAGAGTTGAAAAATTAAAATATTGTATAGATAGGATAGTGCGACTGTGCGCAGTGCTTAGTGATAAATATTATATTTGATGTAGCCGCGGAAACGAGCGAACGCAAGACAAGATCAAGGCCGAAGCGGTTTGAAAACACGATCTACTAAATAAATCATATTAATCGGATGAGTTGTACTTTGATCATTTATCGATTTAAATTCTTAAGTGTAAATATTATAAAATAAAAAAAAATAGATCAAAATTTTCAAATTCGAAATAATTTTCATAATCGAACCTTCCTAGATAAAAGATTAAAAATTGTAAAAATATGTAACAAAGTAAAAGAGTAGCTTTCAAATGTTTATCAGAAATTATAGGTTATATATCACGTGTAAAAGATTGTTTCTTATTAAACTTTCCTAAATCGCGAAATCAAAACCGTTAGGTATGTATACCAGATAAGAAAAGCGAGTTCGCAATCATTTAATATTTGGTCCTCATCTACTTCCCTGCATCATTGCCTTTCAGTCCCAACAAAAGCAACCGATTCGTAGTTAAATAAAAAAAAATTATTCCTATAAGTAGGTATAAAACGGAAGGAAAAGAAATGAGAAAAAGAAAAAGAGCGCCAAATGTGTCAAAACGGCAGGTCTAAAATGTACCTCTATTCCAGATTGAAGACTGGCTGGTATTTCGCTGAGTTTGAGGTCCTTGCACTGGGCCTGCAACATATCGTAAGATCTGATGTATCTGCATTTCTTGAGCGGCAGTTCCGGGTCCATAAGTATCATCGAGCCTGAGCCTACACCGGCACGCACGTGTCCGCCCACCATGAGCAACAGCACCACCTCCACCGCCACCAGATTCATGACTGTAAACAAACAAAACATACAGCGTTATTGAGAGAGAGTCTCGATTGATCAATATATATATATATATATATATAAACACAGACACAAGCGTATATAGTCTGAGCCCGTGAGCCGCGTGAAATTGAAAGGGACCGTTGACACAAAAGAGAGAGATAGAGAGAACATCTCTCTTTTTAAAACGAAGAGAATACTTTTATTTGTGCAGCAAGCCGGGGATTTTGTCAGCAGCCAATGGCGAAAAGAGTTTCGATTAGTTCGCATGTGCACTTGTACATGTCGTGTCCCGGTTTTTCGCATTCCGAGAGTCGCCTGATGCTCTCGAGGTTTGTTTTTGTTTTTATAGGTTAAGATCTTGCGAGAGGACTGAGGAGTGAGGATTAGACCGGGATAGTGGTTTTCAATCATAGATTGTATAGTTTTCGAGTTGTTTTGATTCTATAATCGAAAGTTTCATAAGAAACATTATGTTACAATGCTTTTAACTTATTACTTATATTTAAGTATCAGCTAAATTAGGATTGGTATAGTTTCCTTATTTGTTAAACCTTTTATAATTATGAATTTTTTTAGAATAAAAAGTAAGGAATAGAATTTGTTTTTCTTTTAGACT
Source organism: Megastigmus stigmatizans (assembly GCA_900490015.1). NCBI lineage: Eukaryota > Metazoa > Arthropoda > Insecta > Hymenoptera > Megastigmidae > Megastigmus > Megastigmus stigmatizans. The sequence goes on from UELV01081864.1 coordinate 11,095, forward strand.
TGCGTCTAGCTGAGTAGTGCCATATTGAATTCATTACGAAAAATTCAATTTAAAAAAAAATTATAATATCAAATTCTTGAGTGATAAACCCATAAAAGTGGTTTTTATTTTCGTCAGTAAGTAAGATTCTATTGGTATATTTTTTTTCTAGCGCACTCACTATAAAATGTGGAAGTTTTATTTAATTTAGCAGGATGCGTTAGGGTTGATCACATTCTGAGAATAAGAAACCTTTTAAAAGACCAATGTTTCGGGCTCTTTATAGTCTCCCTTTCGAGTCCAAAGGTTTCGAATTTCTTGTTTAATTATAATAATAAGTTTCACTTTGATATGTATACATAGTAAAATTCATTAGAATATGCAGTAACAATTCGTTTTCTTAATTATTCTAAAACATTAAATAAACTATACAGTCATTGCTGACCATCAAAAAGGCTATATTTAAAGTAATTGCATCGACGTAGTTTACGGAAATCACAGTTTGAAAATTAATTCTTCATCATCCTATCAAACGATTATATACTCATGATAAACTTCCATGATTAAATGGAAGAGGACAGTTTATAATCGAGATCGCGAATAAAACTGAATTTCCCAGAATCGTTTACTCCGTCCGAATTCCAGCTCGGGTAAAATAAAAAGCTTCAAGAAAAAATTGATGGACTTGAAGTGTGGATATAGCGGCTGGTGTCTCTTTGGCTCGCATAACGAAAACCAACAGCGACTCCGTTACAGAGCCGCGGGATATAGATATACGTATATATATATAAAGAGCCGATGGAAAGCCTTCAATTAAACCTCTATCAAAGCCCTCCCTCTGTTCCTTTTTTTCTCCACCCCTGCAGGTATAATGTACAGTGTGTACATCGTCGTTCGTTCATCGTGAAAATTGCAAAAATCCCTTCTCTCTCTCTCTCTCTCTCTCTCTCTCTCTCTCTCTCTCTCTCTCTCTCTTCTCCACGGCGTAATTATAATTCACCGAAATGGCCATTTCGCATGTACACCCCATATATCCGACACACGAGGTATAAGAACTCTCCGCTCTGTTATATAATACCTCGGTGCAGAAAAACGATCAAAGAGCTCAAGCTGCTTGTGCCTGTCTCGTCCTGTCCTCTCTCTCTCTCTCTCTCTCTCTCTCTCTCTCTCTCTCTCTCTCTCTCTCTCTCTCTCGCTCGCTCACTCTCGTTTTTTTTACGTGAAACGTGTGTGTAACGGCGCAAGTCGATAGAGAGAGGCGCGCGCGGAGAGTCCGAAATTGAAATTTTCCGCTCATTAAAGCCTGGGGCGGGCTACTTTATAAGCTTGAGCGAGCGAACGAGAGAGAGAGAGAGAGAGA
>UELV01081865.1:0-16464 GCA_900490015.1 Megastigmus stigmatizans
CTTACAGTCTAATCAATATTAAAGGGCAATCAAATTGCCCTTGTTTATAATCACCCCCGCAGAGACCCTGAGGAGGAGCCGCAGTGGGCTCGAAACGTCGGGCGTTTGGGTGGTGGGGGGGCGATCAGATTGTCCTTTACTAATATATGTTTTTCAGGTTTGAATATAAGTTTATTTAAGATTCTGCGGGGGTGATTATAAACAAGGGCAATCTGATTGCCCATTAATATTGATTAGACCAATAGAAAAATCTTTGTCAATATATCTGTTCATTTTTTTAAGCATTCAAAATTTATCATAAAGATTTGAAAAATTATTTATTGTTAAATTTTAGAACTCCTTCACCACGGCGAAAGCGTAGAGAAAGATCACCCATTCCAAGACCAACAAAAATTCACATTGGTCACTTAACACGTAATGTTACAAAAGAACACATTACAGAAATTTTTTCAACATATGGAAATATTAAGCTGGTTGACTTCCCTCTTGATAAATCGCATCCCACACATGGAAGGGGCTTTGCATATGTTGAATTTGAAACAGCTGATGAAGCAGAAAATGCTATGAAACATATGGACGGAGGTGAGATCAATTTTAATAATAGTTTATAATAGTGATAAGGAAAACATTTGTATATAATTGTACGTATTCGAAGGTGGTAAAAGGATCCAATCAAAGAAATAAAACACAGTTTATAATAGTATTTTAGAAAAGAAAATTTTATATTTAATCATTTAATTGAAGTTTAAAGTTTAATTCTTAAATTAATGGCTAGATTTAAGTTATTAGATGATCTCATTATGTTGAATTCTTTTAAGATTTATTCATATATTTTTTATGAAACGTAATTGTCCACGAATAATGTTCAATTTCAGTAAATTTTAATCTCATAAAATAGAAATTAAATGTTTTACTACATATGTTACACAAAAAAAAATTCATACAAATTAACAAATCGACTATTCTAATATTTTAGGACAAATCGACGGACAGGAAATAACAGCTGCACCGGTGCTAATACCTAAGACTAGACCACCGCCGATCCGCCGGATGTCACCGATGATGATGAATCGCCGAGGTCCACCACCTGGTAGATGGGGTGGCGGAGGTGGAGGCGGCGGCGGTGGTGGTAGTGGTGGTGGTGGTGGTGGCGGCGGCGGCGGCGGCGGCGGTGGTGGAGGCAATCGTAACTCACCACCACGCTACCGTCGACGTTCGCCACCGATGAATCGTCGTGGTCGTAGCCCAGCCAGGCCCCCCAGGCGTCGGCCGCGATCACGTTCGAGGTCGCCAGTCAACAATTCTAGACGAGACAGACACCGACGCTACACGAGATCCAGCTCAAGCAGTTCCCGATAACGAGTGCACAAAGGCTAAGAAGAAAGCGCTCGCTTGCCCACTACCTCCTTTGTAAGAATGTATTTTCACAACTGCGAGACCAAGGAATTTTCTCAAACGAATGTTTTATGGAGTGTGCAAATGCGGAAAAAGAGCTATTTATTTTTTTTCTTTCCGCGTATAAGATGTAGCGAACGGGGCAAAGATTGATTTTCGCTGGCTTGATGTGAACTGCGTTTGACTGTATGTTTGTGACATGCTTTTCGGGTATGAGAGTGACTAACAGTATATTATAGACGCTCATTGTTTCGAAATAATGACGTTGACATGTATTTACCTGAATTCATTTTAATATTATGCTTCAATTAATGAATTGAATCGGCAATTTACGGATCAGTCATTTTATGTGTTCATATACACTTGATTGTAAAGTTTAACATCGTTTTAGGGTGCTGACACAGTTCGAAATTCTTATGAAAGTCTCAGCTAGTTAAATGTATACCCATATAGATGTGATTTATATGTATAGATATATATTAAACCTGCCTATACTTATATTCTTAAGAACTTAATACTGCATTTAAATGCACCCTAATAAAGTAAGTTTAAAAATATAAAGGTGTATTTAAATTTTAACTGATCAGGTACAGCTTTTTTTAGTAAAGTATCCAAGTTTACTTAGCACTGTAATTGTTTGATCCTTTGTTGCAACTTCAATAATTTTGTTATTTCATTACGAATTTGTAAATACTGTTAGTCATTTGTATAATTTCCGAGTAATAAAAATATAGAGAAACTTGGCAAATTATGTTTGTGTTGAACTAAAGATAATACGTCCGAGTAAATAAAAAAATTGTGCTCATTAATGAGTAAATAGGGTTCACTTTTATAACCCTTTTGACACATATATATAGCTATATGAAAAACACGACTTTACCAGATAAATATATACCAACTTTAAAAGAATTGATGCGTTTTCTTTGTTTTTATACACAATGTCATGCGTGATGTTTTAGTATAGATAACATTTTCTACACACTTTCTGTAATGTGATCGTTCAGTGGAAATCAATTTTTACTTGCGAGAGTCACTTGGTGTTTGTTGAAGTATGTTTAGAGAATAAGAAATATTGTCTTAATAGAATAGTGAATTAAGGACTTAAAAATAGTACTTTTTTCCCTGTAGTCTTAATTGGAAGAGTTCTCATGTGTATATTTTCTCTAGACTTTTTTTTTCGAAACTGTGAAAAATATCTTTAATTATGAAGAGTTCAATAAAATACATTCTGACTAAATTATGTATGAAAGATAAGCTGAAATTGTAATTTTTGTTAGGTTAATTAAAATGAACTTATAATGAAAACAAATAAATTTGTAAACTTGACTCATTTCTATGAAGCTTCATTATTTACAAAAAAAAGTTTAAACAACGTTCTGGAAAACAATCAAGGAAAGGTATTATACAAAAGACATGGACCTGCTACTTTGATAGAAACTATGATTATTCGACCCTTTTACAAAGAATCATCGATTTTTAGAAAAAACCTATTCACACAAAATTTCCTCTATACTTTGTCGCATCCTCTCGGTATCTACAAAAACAGAACCATTGCATCGCATTGCAATTTTTTTCCCATTATTTTTTTTTATCATCTTCAGCTGCATCGATGAAAAATATCTACAGTTCTTCGAATGACGCACATCGTTGTGAAAAATAATATAAACAACTGCACCCCCGTTCATACTCTCGTCGCTCGCACGAACTTTACAAATCATCATTATCATTTTTATTTCTTTCTCATGAGTTGTGCGAGTCAGAGGAAACGGGGAGGAAAATAAAAGGAATTATCCGAGTGACTGCGTTTAATCGCCGGTTGATAATGGCACGCGCAGGAAGAATTTCTCCGGCCAAGCGGCTCTTCCACGTACACAGATCAAAAGGCAAAATCGAAGGTAACCAGATAGAACCGTGCTGAGAAAAATGCTATGTAATCGTCTCCCATGTTCTTTCGAGTTTTTTTGTTAAGTTTTGATAACTTATTCTATTTTTGCAAAATGCTTATGTGAAACAAATAAATGTTTAAATCTAAAACGTATTTATAAAACAGCTACAGAATTAGCTACAGTCAAAGTATAAATCTCCAACCATTTGAAACGTTTTTCTACATACGTACTCGTTACATTATCTAGGAAAGAAAATTTATATAATTACATATAGTTATATACAATTACATATAGTTTAAAAGTCGAAATTTATATACGATCACATATAATTTTTATGACTCGTTCCCCCGATTGAAGTACATAGAGATATAGGAGTTATCAATCAAAGTGGGATTCAGATTGTATTTACAGCGTAAATACTATAGCTTAATTAATGCTGTCCCCTAAAGGCATTTGGGGTCGCGAATATATAGCTAATTATATATAATTTGTACATGAAATGTATATAAATTTTTCTTTCCGAAATATTTTCTTTTTTCTTTTTCCTTTTTCCTTTTTGCTCGATAGTCCAATGGAACACCAGGTACACAGTGTATGGGAGTTTCTTTTCAAGCTAATTCTTTTTCTCAATTGATGATTAACTCTTGCCGCTGAATTGCCGTAAGCTTTTACAAATTGAAAGCTGTGAATGCTCAAGCTTCCGACAACTAAGTGACGAAATCTTATATAGCGTAGGATTCTATCTGGCAGGGCTTTCGAGCGACCAAAGAGAAAATTTGCAGTCTCCAAAACGTATTTTTTTTTCAAAGTTCAAGAGAATTCGCGTCATCTTTGCGCGCACATCGTTTCTTTTTCTTTCATCGTTCAGTTTGCTTTAAATATATCACAGGAAATTGTCCAGAGCTCTCTTTTAATCGATCGCCCGCAGCTTCCCTTGGATTTATCGCCCGTTTCTTTTTGCTCTCTTCCTCTTTATAAATCGCTCCGCTACCTTCGGCGAAAATTGAGTCTTGTCTATATCGGAACATAAAATTTGCCTATTACAATTTATATTACATAAACGAAACGAGAGCCAATATCATACCAATCGAGCTCTCTTTCCTCTACACTTACTCGCATGTTCTATTCTCCCGTTTTTTTCTCTAGACGCGCCAGCGATATAGGTACAGAGATTCGATTAATCGTCTTGTTCGATGCCTGGCAATAAATAAATAATTAAATAAATTCTGTTCTCATTCTCTGTTCGATCGCACACTCATTTTCACAAATTCTTTCTCGCATTTCATTCGTACTTCAACACAGTTTTACACACATTTTCTCCCCCTCTATCGTTCAATCTCATTTGCTTTCTCTCAAATATTTATTTCTCTCGTGTTTACTCGAGTGACGCGTCAGAAATTGAAGTATATAATCGCTTCGACGAAAACTTGCATTTTAATCAATTTTCATTCTCCGCTCAGTCCATTATTCTTCGTTTTATTTTCCTAGAATTCACTATAGGCGTACTCTCTTTTCTCTGTCGATCCACAAACAAAATTTCCTTTACGCAGCAGCATCGTTCTCGATCTTACACATCTCTCTTTGCGTATGTTTGTTTTTTCTTATTTTTTGTTTCTATTTTAATTAATTAATATTACACACGATATTTGTAACTGTACGTAGACAGTTATCATTGTTTACGAATAAAGTTTATAATCGCTATAGACAGACAAACAGTTTTTTTGCGGAGCATCGCTACGGACAGCGAGAGCTGTTGCACTGATTTTTTTTTTGTTATTCCTTATATTTCTCTAAAAACCGGGTCGCTTCGTGTACACCTTTTTCACTTTTACGTCACACAATAAAATATTCAAGTCTTTTCTTCCATATTTAATTTGTCTGCTTGTTTTCCTACGTAGCGTTCGAAATTTAATAAGCACAAAATTCCTTTCATCCCGATCACTCACTTCGAAATGAAAAACGAAAAATATCACTTATATTTTACATAGTTCTCTGAAACAAAAACATCTTGCTCGTCAATCATACTTAACCAAAAATTGGTTGTTTGTATTTTCCTGCATAAATGTCACTCCTTAAATGCTTTCATTTTTTTAATAATCAAGTCGCGTGCGTCTAATTGTGTTATTCATGATATTCCAAATTAGCGACTAAAATGGTTAAGAAATTACAAGAAATAAAAATGAACAATGCTTGAAATCAATTAATGAAATGTAATTGTTCAGTAATTTATCAAATTTGCTATCTATCTATTGCCAATTCGAACGAGTATGAATAAAATTTAATTTAACATTTGGCGTTTATATAAAACAAGTCACATTCGATGGATTTTGTGATCAACAATTTTGATTTCACTGTTTTCATTTATCTAAACTGGTACAAAAAATACCTTTAAAATGTTCTCTTTCAATCCCATTTTTATTAAATGAAGGTAAATTAATCATACACAGGGAAGTCAATTGGATTATGTTTAGACACTTCCATTTTTATTAATTCATAGTCTCATTTTAATTAACAGAACTGAAAGTAAAGCTAATATATCACTTTGCAGTCAAATAAACATGTGAAGAATATCTATTATCTTTATCAATATAGATGAACTTTACACGCTAAAAGAGACCTCGTTAAAGTATAAAATTAACTTTAATAACAAATATATTTTTACAAGATTATAATTAAAAGTTTAATTACACTTTTTTCCCCAAATTTGATTAAAACAAAAAAAAATCGTCTTTACAGTAAAATTCAGTCCATGGTATTACTTTCTTTTTAACAAATAATTCTTTCATACTTTAAATAATTTGATTAAAAAAGAAAGTAATTTATAATAATAATACAAAGAGAAAAATGAAATAACTAAATAATTTTTAATATTTTTTGCATCTTCAAACAGTCCTCTTACTAGTAAAAATTCTTTCAATAGTAATAAAACTTTTGTAGATGTAAAAATACATTCAGTTCATTCTATTTTACATTTGGTAGTCTGTTTCACAGATGACTTTCTTAGCAATATAAACACATTTTTCTCACGTTAAAAAGCAGTGTTTGAAGTATACGGAAATCTAATGTATGTACAAAACCACTGCTATAAAATCGTAACGATATACTGCAATTTATTAAACGTCAATAAGTTAAATTACCAAAAACACCAGTTGCTTTACAGTGAAACAATAATAATTAGCACATTATAGATTTTATTACTATAGCTATAAAACTAATTACTATTTTTCACGTTAAATCACGATAAGAGTGAAATCATTCATTGGTCATAATTTTTATACTTTTGCAAAGCACTTGAATTTGATATAAAAGTACATTAAGAACATCCTTTTTTATAGCACTGTAGCACTTAAAAAGAAACATATCACACAACATTTTTAATCGAAATAAAGTTCACAACAAAAGTACCAAAGTACCTATAACCAAAATAGCGTTTCTACTCTTTTTACACATCTATGCATAGTCGTCGCACTAGTCTAGACGAAAATCACCCTACATCGTTACGAATCTTATGGCAGCAATTATTAGACTAACGTCGTGACCGCAAAAATTCCCTAAAACTCGCAACCTCGAATGCGACTTATTTCACGTAACTGCCAAAAAAAGACCAGGCAGTACAATCATAAAACACTTTTCTATCTCCCGTCTACCACCTGCCCCCCCCCTCTCTATCTCTTAAATCCAGCTTCTACATTCCTCGTCACATCAGTGTAGCGTCAGCAGTGTTTTTATCACGAGAAAATAAAACACGAAAAACACAAAAGAAAAAAGTACCTCACGACTCGCTTCCTCTCCCATCATTCTTTCTTTCCCCTTTTCGTAATCTCTATAAATATCAGCAATACATAATAGTTCTCTATGTACAAAGTTGCGCGTTCGTCCGCTTAGCCAGCTAATTTATCTCAATCATTTGTTAGCCCCTTCCGTGGAGCAAAAATCGAGTCGCATGCTAAAGGGGCCTCCTCTCGCTGCTCTGCTTCTGTCTATCCCGGCAGCATCATCGCGACTGCGAGGCGTCCTCCTTCTTGTGCATATCCGCGGCATTGTGCACCATCGTCTCAAGCTGCCTGACTTGTGGTTGTTGTCCCGGCACTGGTCCAGGGGCACCTGGTCCTGGACCCGCTCTATGATGCATATGTAGGTTGCTCAAAGGTCCCGGGCTTGGATCCTTGGCTCTGAGTCCGCTTACCGCGGAAGGCGGTGGAGGGTAGCCGGCGGCATAGAGCTTTGCTCGCTCCTCTTCCTCTTGAGCACGATAGGCTGCTGCCATCAGGGGATTGTAGCGAAGCTGCTGCAGCGGATCGTATCTGTAGGGATCGCGGAACGGATCTGTGGGCCAAGCAGGCGGACCCGTTGGTTGAGCCGACGCTGCCGAAGGCGGTGGAGGTGGGGCGAAGTGCTGCATTGGATGCGAGAGTGGGAGTCCGGGCATTGCGCGAGCCATCGTATGAGGTGGCGGTACGCCGTGAGGATGACGGCCTTGCAGATAGGGGTGAGGATGCGTGTGGTGATACCTAGTAGACAGACAGGAATATAACTTAGGAAATCGTGAAACAAATTTAAATGAAATGAATATTATTATCAAATTTTGTCAAGCTATGTTATTTGTTATACTTTCGAAACGAGAGCTTAATTGTATTATGGGCTTGAAAAGTATCGATATAATAAACAAAATTATCAAATAAAAATGTTCGCATGTATGACAAAAAATAATTGCAAATTAATACAGTATAGAGATGTAGCCAACCTTATCCATTTTTCAGTGTCATGTAACATATTCTGCAGGTCCACACGATCATTACGTAATTCATACTTCTCTCTATATTTAGTGGAACAAAAATAAAAATATTTTTAATTAAGCATCAAAAATAAATTATAAATGTTTGTGAACGTAAAAAGAATTATCAAGCTTTTTATGAATGGAGTGTTTTAATTTTGATTACAATTTTATGATTTCGAGACATTTTGTCAAAATACAAAGAAGTTCATTCAATGAAATTTCAATCTTTTACTAAAATAAATCTTTTAACCGTTTTAAATAAAAATAAGCTGTTAATACATTTTATTAAGCAAAGGCAAATAAAGTTAAAATATGGAGATACAAACCTTGGATCTGGCATAGTGTTGGGCTGCGGTCCAGGTCCCTGTGGAGGTGCTCTCGTCAACATCACAACGTCGTCATCCTTGCTTCTTGGCTCTTCCTTCACCCTGACCATTGGCGCCCCATCCATAGGGTTCGCTCCGTTTCTCAGAGGCGACCTATCCCTCACAACGTGCTGTTGCCTACTCTGCTGTTGCTGCTGTTGTTGTTGCTGCTGTTGCTGCTGCTGCTGCTGCTGCTGATGATGCTGCTGAATGAGCCTCTCCCTTTCCATCTCTCGCCTTTCCATTTCCCTGCGCTCCTTTTCTCGCCTCTCGCGTTCCCGCTCAGCAGCCGCTTCTGCCGCCTTTCGCTTCTCCTCCTTTTCGCGCTCCCTACGTTCCCGTTCGCGCTCCTCCCTTTCACGTTCCCTTCGTTCTCGTTCGCGCTCCTCCCTCTCACGCTCTCGTTCTCGCCTGACTCGATCACGTTCGCGCTCCCGTTCGCGCTCACGTTCTCGTTCTCGTTCGCGCTCTCGTTCCTCGAGCTCGGCTCGCCTCGTATCGATACTGGGTGGCTCGGGCTTCAGGCTCCAGGCAACAGTCGTTGGTGGGTAGGCTCCGGAGGCACGTTGCAATCTGTTGATAACAAACAATATTCATTCATTTTTTTTATATTTAGGATGGTTGCATTGACTATAGATAAGTAACATACACTGAGAAGAAAATAATCTGATTTTAATTAAATACATCTTTCTAAATATTCCTATCAAAACCAGTTATTCAAACCAAGTAAACTTTTATATGATGTGAGTGGTTATTAATCAATGTAACAAAACCAAGCTTTAAATTAGTAAATTATTTATTTGTTTTGAATTATTGATACGAATCGGAGTATTCAAATAAATATTTAATCAAGATCTCATAATTTTTTCGTGGGTAAATATTATGTCTTAGTGATCTTATTTTGTTTTAAATATTCTTAGTTTTCTTTATCTATTGATTATTCCAATATAATATTTAATTGACTACATGGTAATTGAAGACTTTTTAATCACAGGTATAGAATTAAATGTCAGTCATAATTTGAAAAATTTAACAGCGTATATTCAGAGCATAGCATACCCTCTCCATGGATCATGAACAGAACTCATTCCCGCCAGCGGTGGCATTTCTCTCGCTGGTGGAAATCCTGAAAGACTTGGGAAGTTCGGATTGGCGGTAGCAAAACTTGGCGGGTATCTTCCAAAAGGTGACATTCCTGCCCCTAATACGTGAAAATATTAATGAATGTAATTTTAAATATGTATATTATGTTTAATTAGTGTTTTTTTCATAGTCAATATTACATTTCTACTCCACTATATAATAAACTATAATATTAGAATGAATCACGTTGCTTAAAATGAAATATTCATGTTAATGCAGATACAGGACGGTGACATACCTAAGTGCGAAGAAGGCGCAGAAAGGAAACCAACTGTGTGGGATACCGGAGGACCCGGCGGATGAGTCTGCATAGCTGTGGAAAACGGTGGGGCTAGTTGGGGTCCACTTATACCCAAAGCAGCTGCTGGTCCTGACTGAAAAAGATGCCCGGGCGGTCGCAACAGTTCCGTTTTCGTGTTCACGCCACCCGCTTTCGCTTCCGCTTGCTGCTGTTGTTGGTGGTGGTAAATCTCCCAGGCTATCCGAACGTGCATCGCGTTCCACTTTCCAGCTTTCTATAAATTGAATATGTCGTAATTTAATTACAATTTCTTTACGAATTTATTTTTTTAAATTTAAAACTATGAATATAATGAGCATTGATTTTATCAGTATAATTTAGAGATAGATTAATGTAGTTAACTCCGGATATCATCATATTATCAAGTAAATGAAACACTAATTTTATTTATCAAAATAATATGTTTTAAAGTACATCTTTATGTACTAAATGCGATAAGATAATGCGTAGTCATGGGTCAAGTAGCTCTTCAATTGATCAATATTTTTCTCCAGTGACAAAATAAAATATTTTGCTGTTATACAATTAATGATTAACAGAAGACGATAAATTACCGTAGGAACATATGGCGTAACGTGAGTAGGGGGCACAAAAGGCGTAGAAGGTGGCCCTATACCAGGATGAAGAAGGCCAGCATTGAAACTCGAGTAGTTGCCGAGATTGAGATTGCCCCGAAAAAATGGAGAATCAACCCCACCCAGCTTTGGAATGTCCTTGAACTATGAATAATATACATAGGTTACAAATCATAAATAAATAATAAGTTTAATTTGTCTATAATCTACTCCAAATACACTGAGTAAAGGATGTTGAAAAATAACTTAATAACACAATTAATCATAATACTCACAATCGGTGGTGGGAAGAGTGACGATCCCGCTGGCGGCGGTAAAATCGGCGTCGTGTGTTGATGAACGTGCGTGTGCTGATGCTGATGATGGTGCATCTCCGTCCGCAGGTACGGTGGTGGAGCAAGGTTGCTCACATTCCTGTCTTGCGATGCTAAAAATCGATTGTCCAACTCGCGGCGTAACAGGTCTGTCTGGCCCGGCACGTGGCTCACCCCTATTTTTGATTCTACATTTTAACATAGTAATCTTGCTCTTTTGTAACCAGAGATGGGCAAGCTACCATTCCATTCATAAAAACATCTTTTGTTCTCTTAAGTCAAAATCTTTTTAACGCTTCATGTATTATAAGAATGAAACTTCATCTCTATTATACCAAATGACAAAAGAAGTAGGACTGTAAAAGAACAGTAATGTATCATGCAGTGCAATGATTTCAAATGTATCATAGGGTAAACGTCCCAATTACTGCGACTATCCGTACTACTGCGTTATCGATTAAAATAAAGAAATCTGACACCTTAAACTGTAATGTTCCTTTAGGAAAAAATTATAAGTATATTTAAGTATAAAATACACCTTTTTAAGCAACAAAAAGATTATTTTTCTACCGTTAAAGGTTTATTTAGACGATATAAAGCCGTGAAAAAGCAATATTTGGTAAATTCCAATGTTAAATTTTATGTACCTATTACTGCGGTGCTAGATTTACAACACGCGAACATAACCCTAACTAAAACTAATTTCCATCTAGGAAGACAAATGATATTAAAAAAAATATTGAATTTTTATGCTTCACAATCAAAGAAATAGTCGATCAAATAGCAGCATCACCGTAATGCTACAGTAATCGGAACGTTTACCCTATATCCTTTTTTTATTTGATATTAGCTTAATACGTTGCCTATGTATTATTAAAAAAAAACCTTAGCAACTAAAAACAACTGCCTTTAAAAAATGGAATAAAATTTGCCCATCTCTATTGGAGAAGTATTAAAAGCAACGAATCATCGGTTGACTTACTTGTCTGAAATAGCGACTCTGCGGAAAAAGGATTTGGATTGGAGGTGGGCGGAGGAAGCGAAGGCAAGGAAGTGTGTGGACTCGCACTGGAGACCGCAGGTGGTAGCGGTGCTGCAAACATAGGCGGTGGAAACGAGGGATGTAAGCTCAGCGGCACCGGCGGTGGAGTTGGTCGTGGCGCTGACGTAGCCGTTGCCGGTGACAATTGTGACGATGTGTTGTTGTTGGTGCTGCAAAAATAAAATGACCAACCGTTAAGAATTTATGCCTTTCATAAATATTAACAATAATTTTTTTTTAAATCTCAAGCAGAGAATTACTTTAATTAAGTTCCAATTATAGTAAGAAATAAAACGGAAATATTTATCTTACCCCATCCAACTTTGAGCCTTTGAGTACGCAGGTAGACTAGAATTGGCCGGGGAGGAGGTGTTTGGCACGCTAACCGGTGTTATACTGCTTCTGCTGAGGCTGCTTACGTTACTGCTATAACGGAAAGTTTCATCACACCATTAACACGTGTTGAAAAAATATTCATTAAAGAACTACACATTTAAAGTCAGTAGAAATTCAATAGAAAATTAAAAAGTGCAAGGTTTTTTAAAACTAATAGTCAATGGAAAATAAATTATGATCAATATAGAACATACTTTATTTCCGTTTATCGTAACTTTTAAAGCAATAAAGTTTCCGAATGAACTTTACCTATAGCTATCTCGTTCGCGATTCGGACTATGTCCTCTCGGCGAGTTGTTACTGTTTCTACCAGCTAGACTACAGGCCACGATATCCCTGTGCGCCATCGTGTTGGCAGCCGTCACGGTGTTCGTTACCGTCGAAATACAGGTCGTCGTCGCCGCACTCATTGGTGTACTGTTGTTACTGATACTGTGGTTGCTCGTCACATTGCTGCCCATCGTTGACTTGCTCAGGTTTGTACACGGAGACGCTCTGCTACCTCGCTGTAAATTATATTTCATTAAGTTCATAATCTTTGCTTGAATCAGAAGTACAGCACTTATTAAAAATTCTGTTCTAAAAAGTCTGACCTTAAGAAAAATGTTCAGACATGATTGACTATCACATAATGATTCTATACTATTAAGATAACTCAAAATTTAAAAATAAATTTACAAGTTAATTTATGTTAGTACCTTCCGACAACGTCACCCTAGACTACTTTTTCGGTTTAGGTTTTGAATGTAATATGATATGTGGATTTTTATTTCATTTTTGGTTTTGTCACATTCAAGTGCTTATATGATATAACTTTTAGTATATAATATTTATCATATTCTTTGTTCTTTTCTTTCAGATTCTAGATTCAATACATTTGAATGTAACAGCATTACTTTTGGCACGTTATTGGTAAATTGCTCGTGAGTGGTACAGTTCAGAAATCAACTCTAACGTAAATTACGTAAGATTTCACTTAATTTCATTTAAGCTAAGTGTGTGAGAAACAACACGTGGCCAATTAAAGTTTAATGATATTGAAGCTATAAAAAAGGGGCAAGCTGTAAAAAAGACACTTACGATATCGGTGCGCGACGAGGCTGAGTGCGAAGGCGAGGGCACCGCAGGCGGCAGGTACGGGCTGTGATTGAGCGCAGTGTAGGGAGTATAAAGCGGTGGATAGGACGGTTGAGTCTGTGGATAGGCAGCCATGGGCAGAGGCGGTGGGTAGCTGGTCGTCGCAGCACCGTTCGACGGCGCGGCCGGTGCTACGCCAAGACTCGCGACCGCCGGTGACGTAGTGTGTGAGGACGACGAGACGAGGGGCACATTGGGCGGATGCAGTGCTGGTATCGATGTGTGTGGCTGCGGCGGCGGCTGCTGCGGCGGTTGCTGCTGTTGCTGCTGCATCGGTTGCTGTGGCTGCTGTTGCGGAGGCATCACCGACTGTTGCTGCATCGGCTGCGGGATTTGTTGTTGCTGATGCTGCTGCTGTTGTTGTTGCTGCTGTTGCATCATCTGGGGGACTTGCTGCGGCATCGGTTGCTGGGGGACCTGCAGGGGCGGCTGCTGCTGCTGATGCGGTAGCTGATGCGACTGGTGAGGATGATGTTGCTGCTGCTGCTGCTGCTGCTGCTGCTGCTGCTGCTGTTGCTGCTGCTGCTGCTGTTGCTGCTGCTGCTGCTGCTGTTGCTGTTGTTGGCAGAGAGAGGGCGGCGGCAGGGCCGGCGATACCGGCCGCTGTTGAGGAACTATTGCACGTGGATTCGCTGCTAGCGGACTAGTCATCTGGAGGGCAGATAGAAATGAAGAATAGTATTGGATTTGTAAATATTATTCATTTTTAGGTTTAAATCAGAAACAACTGGGTAAGAAACGACCTTTTGGTTAATTAAATATTCTAATACAGCCTTACTTATGTTCTTTGTAAAATCTTTGAATTTTGCAGTATTTCCACAAATTGAGAGAGCTATGGCGTTACGAAAATTCATGTGACGTCACCATCATAACGAGGCATCTTAGAACTTATGACGGTGACGTCATCAAAGAATCTTCAATAAACTATAGCTTTGTTAAATTTAGGTCGATTCGCCTAATTGAAAGTATTTTACAAATCGGCTTCGATACTCCAAATAATGTCAACTAGTAACTAAAATTTCGTTTTCTTACCAGTTCCGTTTATGTGTGTGAAAAAAAGAAGTATTGAATACTTTGACTGATAAAATTGATTTTATTTTATTATAAGATACTATTATGACAATTTATAACTTGTTAAGAAAATAGCTCCTTTTAATGCATATTAATTTTTGTACCAAACTTTCAGATTTAAATTTTGATCAAATTCTAAATAATTTGAATAGTCTAGATGAATATTCTTTATGAGGCAGTTTATAAGGCAATGTAGAGACAAATTTGGCTTTTAACAACTGGATTAGAAGAGAAAAAGTTGAGAAAGAATTTTAATAATGAAAAGTTTTAGCATAGAAAACAATTTTTAGGTACGCTAACTGCAGATAATCAAATATCAATTAAGAATAATGGCTTACTAACACAAAGTTAAATTAAATTTACATCTCAATGTTAAATGCGACTTTATTCTGACTCCTTGACATAATAAAGACAACGTTACATGCTTTTTCACGACTACCTGTTGAAACTGAACAATATAAAAAAATTTATAAAAATTTCTTTAAAAAAAATCAATTCATATTCTATTTAATAATCATAAAAGAAAATTTGAATTGAAAAAATATCTTATGCAAAAATGTAAGTATAATGTACATGCGTAAAATGCATTTTATTCGCACTATGCATCCCATGAATTTACATGTGAATAAATTTCACACATGAATATCGATGTTTGAGACAGATATCCATGTATATATTCTACGTGAATTAAAACAAGAATACGGTGTATGAAATACATTTTCAGCCTGTACTTTTAAAATATTTCGACGAAGATTTCTGAAAACTCCTCAAATATCTTTTATCTTTTACTTTTATAAAAGAAGAATTAAATACTCAATCAATATATCATTATTTTTATACTTTTAAATATTTCAATATCAGCATATTTTATTGAAATAAATAAAGTGTCGAATATTTGTAATCCTTAAAAGGTCGGGAATGAAGTTTTATGTATATCATAAAATTTGGTCTGTCCTGATCTACAAAAGTTTTTCAATATAAAAACAGCAATTAATCATCTCAGAGATATATACTCACGGGTGGTTGGGATATGTGTGGAGGTAACGTAGGACTTGGAGGACTGGGCGCCGTTGGGACTGGCGCGGTGGCAGGCACAGGAGGAGGAATCGGCGCCGGGGCATCTGTCGCAGGATTCGAGATCTGGCCGCCGGTATCTGGTGGCGATCCTCCCGCCCCATTCGCCGGAGGCAGTACATGTGGTGAAGAAGATGGCAACTCGTCTAAGAAGAAAAGCACACACGTCAGTTTGTGTTCTCGAGAGATTGTGTTTCAATGACACTCGTAACAAGTACTAGATGAAGATATAAAAAACAAAGTTATATTACTGTACGTAGACTTCGTGTTAGCTTGGTAATTAAATTGATTTTTCGTATTGAAGTATACTTAATTTAATCCTGGTCAATATATAATTATGTGAGATTGAAAACACCAATGAATATGTGTAAGCGTCCAATAGCAATACCAGTATAATTTGAAAATTTAATAAGCACTCATTCAATGCGTTTATTAATACTTTTTCTATACTTTTTATAAAATAAGATGGTTGTTTAACATTCTGTTAATAAAAACTGCAATTCAATTGCATTTAATAAAAAATATTGCTATTAATTAGTACTACAAATATGTAACCTGTAATTAATTTTTTTTTATTTTGAGTGTATAGAATGTTAATACTTAAAATTGAGATTTACATTTACGTGCAAGGGGTGGTGGGGTAGAAGATTCAAAGAGTATCGATTCCGGATCCGAGTTCTATAACAGAGAGGTAAAACAAAATTTAATTCATTTATTCCAAAATAGAACTAAAACAAATATTTTACATAACAACGTTGGTTCTGTACGATTCATTCAAATTTTCTAATTTCTTTCACTTGTTTTGCACTTTTTTTACATTCTTAAATGAATCGTTCATAACACTCTACTACTTAATATTTAAAATGAAACAGAAAAGAACGATTTTTACCTTATCGTCTTCTCCTTCGCTATCACACTGTAAAATAAATATGAAAGGTTAATATATGCGCTTAATCATACTTAACCCATTAACGACCAAAACCCCGAA
>UELV01081866.1:0-11613 GCA_900490015.1 Megastigmus stigmatizans
CTCTCTCTCTCTCTCTCTCTCTCTCTCTCTCTCTCTCTTTCGGCTCTCAACGGGCGGCGATTTTATGAAAAACGCAAACGATTCGGCGACTTTGTGGCGATTCTTTAAATTATGAGTGGACGACGGAGGCAAGTGTATATAGCTTGGTGAGGAGAAAAATAAAAGAATGTTTGAAAAGAGGGATAATTTAAATTGTTGACGATTATAAAATGGAAAACAAAATCATAAAACACCATCTTAAAAACTTACAGTTCCTGCACTTCATAAAAGATTCAATGATAATTTATATACAACAACAGTTTGTACTACATCCGAATTTTGTACAAATGTTTCTTAACAAGAAAAAAAAACTAGAGTTTCCAAAAAGGCGTTCCCAGTCACACCTGCACACTTTTATCTCGTGTTTCCTCTTCTCTGTTTGTCTCCCTCACTCTCCCTCCTCTTACTCTCTGCAATCTCTCGCATATTCTTTTTGAAGCGCCTCGAAAAAGGACACACCCTTCGCACGTCGGCTTCCTTCTCTTGCGAATATTTTATTATATCAACCAAAGGGAAGCGAAATTCGTCGCTTCTCCTGCAATACTTATGATGATAACCGACAGTTCGGATGAATTGAATTGGATTTCGTTCTCCTGCCACTCTTTGATCGCTTCCTTTTTTTTATGATGTTCTTGTTATATCAAATTGTGCAGAGTACATAAGATGCAATGTTTCTCATTTTTGCCAGTCAATGTACAATAATAAGCTTAAAGTACATTATCATCCATTATTAGAGAAAATTCTGCATCTCTCAACGTTATATCTCAACAATTAATCAAGCAGCCCTGAACACTAAAGAAAGAAGAAAAGGTGCGCATGTCAAAGAAAACAATCAGCCTCCACATATCCAAGTGACAATTTTCTTTTCAAGCCTTCCGAGAGTTTCCGTTCTCTCCCCCAATTAAATTCGTCTCTCCTCTACACACATACACACATACATTTACATTTTTTATAAGTACGAGACATAAAGAAAACATAATAAAGACAAAAGAGGAGGAGGAGGAGGGAAAAATGAAGAAAGAGCGAAAGCGAAGAGACAGTAAATATGCCGGTGTGTCGATCTCTCGGGGGCCTAGAGGAAACGGATGCCGTCGTCTCTCTCTCTCTCTCTCTCTCTCTCTCGACCGCGGCTTTTTTATTACATACACACATATGCATACATATACATCCGCGAACTCTTTCTTCTCTTTTACACACTCTGCGGTTGTCAGTGTGGAAAGAGCCTCGACCGTATATACTCCTTTTTTCCCAATATGTACAATACGACAGGACTCTCCTCTCCTTTCTTTCTCTCTTTATTTTTTCTTTTTCTTTTTTTGCAAACCACACACGCAAATATGATAATGGAAATGTATTATACTCGTGAATACGCTCCTCGTCCGAATATATAGTTATACCAGTGTGGCGCGCGCTCTGTGTGCTGTATTTGAATATTACGAAAACGCATGGTGTGTACGTGCTTTTTCTTGGCGTATAGTTTTCGCTTTTCGCTAAGTTTAGTGCGCGTACGACGGTAACTTTGGTTACCCGAAAAGTTGATTGATTTATGCCGAAATCACTTGTTCGCGTTACTGGTTCTCCAGTTACATTGCAATAAAACGAATGAAAATATTTTCTAAACTATATCTATAGAGCGCCAAAATGAGCTCTCAAAATCGGTTCTTGCTTCCGTTTTAAATATTCAAAAACTCCGCAGTTCTACCGTTTCGTTTATATAGCGGACAAGAATATATATACCTTGATATATACTCGAAAACACAGTTACACGCCGTTCCTTATATTCAACGCAAGAATTATGCGCAGCTGAGAAAAAAAGGAGAGCCAATGTTAAAGTCGCAAGAGACGTTACATATAGCTACGAACATAGATAGTACAGTTGAGACTATAGTATACGAAACATATAAGTATCTTACAGTTAGAGCCCGAATGCATTACTCGGAAAAAATGGAACACACGTGCACGAGTATATACACGCACATGTTGGAGAGAAAAATGGAACACACGTATATATACGCGTGCACAGAAACGACATCGAAAACAATGCCCCGGAGCAGAAGATACTCATAAGCGCATTCGCCTTTATAAACGTACATACACACGCACACACGCGGGTGTGCGTGTGTTGATTGCCGGAGGTTGTGCAAGCGTCTCGTCCGCGAGCGTCGTCGTCGTCCAGCTGGTGTCTAGCAGCTGCCCGCATCCTGTGCCCTCGCTTCTTCTCTTCACCTTCGACTATCTCTCTCTCTCTCTCTCGCTTTTCGTTCGTTTTTTCCTTTGTCGATCTTTCCGCCTTCTCGCTTATTCCAGACTGTTCGGGGGTGAAAGTTTTGCTCGCTTCCGATACTTAACTTTCAAATCCTGCAAGGGTTGAGATTCCTCGGGGATGATGAATAAATTTGTGGGGACGGTGGAAAGAAAGATGCCGCGATCGAATCGTTTTTTTTTTTTTAAGATTGACGTCAGTATAAGAGTTGGGTTTGATCTGCGGTGGTGATTTATGTTGATTAATGTATAATGCCTTTGTGTCAATCAATCCGTAGTTAATCAATGATTTCTTTTTTCTTTGTTTCAGGTAAGTGTGTGCTCGATGACAGGAGTGAGTTACTGATTCATAGATAATAATCGCGCCGTTGGGTGAGTAAAAGGAACTGAGTGATGATTGTTCAATGCGAATCTTTGACTTTTATCCGGTTTTATACATCTGGTCTTATTGCAGCTTGACTCATTGCGCAGTTTTTTTTTATTATGCATCAATTTTTTACGTGTGAATAATTACGATAAGCAGATTGTTGAGTATCAATGAGCAGAGTATATTTATGTGAAGCTTCGCGGTAAAGTCAATGTTTTGAAATATGAACATGCTAAATTACTTCTTTTTGTGTTTTACATTTTGGTGTTTTGGGTTGGATGGAATCCAATGTATTGTTTGTTTCTCAAACCATTTTTCTCTGCCATGCATCACTGTCATGGATACATGTCATATATCTTTCTTATTTTCTGATTTCTAATTTCGTGTCAGTAAAAGTTAAATTTCCATACTTTATCCAACCTTTCATTCGTCGAGACGAAGATCGTAAAAAAGCTGCATACATTATATTAAATTATCTATAGTACGGATGCATGCGTGCAAACTCCAAAAGAACAGTAGCA
This sequence comes from Megastigmus stigmatizans, assembly GCA_900490015.1. Taxonomy (NCBI): domain Eukaryota; kingdom Metazoa; phylum Arthropoda; class Insecta; order Hymenoptera; family Megastigmidae; genus Megastigmus; species Megastigmus stigmatizans. The sequence goes on from UELV01081866.1 coordinate 3,190, forward strand.
TATAAGTAACGGTTATATCAAAATCGCAATATCCATGCGACAATCTCGCCTCGTTACGTTATGAAACCGAAGGAGAAAGCATCGGCATCATAAAGCGTTAGGGCTTTATAATCGCGACTAACTATTTCCTTCCCTAATTAAACCGATAGCTATCGAGGCGAGTCGACAGTTTAGCGCTCAAGCTGCTGCACACACGCGCTTCATCATATCGCACTTGGATCTAGCTGCTAATTTTGCCTTGCTCTGGACGCGCGACGCCTTCCCTGTACAGTCTTATGGTAGAACGAATTTTATCGTTTTTGATAAATTGAAGTGGCTGTTTGATTACAAGGATGACTTTTCTCTTTGATTTGATACTGCAATATCCAATTCGTTAGTAACGTTACGTACGTGACTTGCATGACTTATAATATATATTATATTTAGTTGCAGAATTACTGTTGAAATTGAATTTTCGTCCTTTTAGTATTCAAACTAATTTGGATTTTATTCATTTACTTAATGTAATGCGCATTACACTAAAATATTCAAATTCACTATTCCTAATCATAATGATTACAAAGTTATATACATTCTATAATATGCAAGGGCAGAAGAGATTTTTTATCCAAACTGTACAGGCAGTATTTTAATGCAACCCAAGAAAATAAAGGGGTACAAAGTGCAGGTGAGTAAAGAGTGCGTGAGCCCCACAAGTTCGTAGGCGAATAATTGAATAATTTTTATATTCGACCTTATAGCGCGGGGGGATCACGCGCGTAAAGATGAAAATCACGCATGTTCCTTGGACACAGACTGCTGCACAGCTCTTTCGAGCAAATTACCTAATTTGAGCAAACACGTCAAGGCTCCGCTTATCTCTCCGGATCACGGTTTTGAAAAATACTCGCCTGCCTGTGTGTGTGTGTTTTTATCGATTCTACTCATTTGAGAGATTCTTCGGGTACTTAGTGAGTCAAATTCTGATGTGGGATGCATAAAGATGGGAAATTAAGATTCGGGCGTGTCTTTATTGCTGCGAGGCGGACTTTCCTGTTATCCGATTCAACAAGACAAAGGTGATCGAAATTAAAATTACACGTTTAAGGATGATTCGATTGTATAATATATAAAAGTGAATTTGAATTTCGAAGTAACGAGAATCTTGCATGTATAAACAATTTTTATATAGCGCTTTCATTTTAATGACGAAGACGTGAAAAGCTGCCAGCCAAGAGCTTAGAAACGCACCAACAAAGAAACCTCACAGAAAGCATAGTGCTAACAACGTGGAAGTTAAGATGCAGAAAGTCCGCGCAGAAAGGCGAGAGTATGTATATAAGGACCGCAGAGTCTCCGCAAAGCTGGAACGCGCGAATCTCTCAAAGGAAGGAAGAAGAGGCAGCCAGCAGAGGAAGAAAGAAGAGAGAATGAGAGAAAACGTGGTCGCGTGCCGGATTGCGCCAACTCCAGAGAGAAAGAGAGAGAGAGAGAGAGAGAGAGAGAGAGAGAGATACAGAGACTCGCCACTGCGCACCTGCTTCGCCATATTGGTAGCACTTTCGGACCGATTCTCCTCTTCTTTTTTTTCTCTCGCATTATATATTCACTCCTTTGTATTCATCTTCTGTGTGCTGCTGCTGCTGCTATTCGTCGAGCGGACCATTTGGTTCGACCTACCGACGGAAGCCGCAGAATATTGATCAGAGTTTGACTTTTCTAACGTGAATTGTGCGAGCAGTGGCTTATATGTGCTTCGAGAGAAAGTCGAGAGTGATGCAAGATATCTGTAAGTTTCCAGGGGTTTTCAATTTGTTTTTTTCATGCGTAGTACGTGCGTGCAATTTGCATTTGAACGGGATTCACTGAACCTTGTTTTTTTTACATGGTCCGTTATTTTATATGTTTGGTTCATTTAACAGTTGGATTTGTTATAAAAGTCAAGTATAGCAGAGTTAACATGAAAATAATCAAGGATTCATTAGTCTTTTCAATAATAAACAACAATTTAAGTATACTAAATATATTCAACGTGATATTCACACTCCAAGTCTCTAATTTCAAAATTCCTGAGGTGCAGCAAAGGCAGCTTAACCTCGCTCCACCAAAAAAATAGCAAAAGAAGCAAAGGACCCTCGAGTTGACCGGTTAATATCCGTTCGTCCACTCGCGCAAACGTATATTCCCCTCGCAGAAAAATCTCGAGAAAGCAAACGAGGCTATATAAGCCAGGAGAAAAGGAAAAAGAAGCACATGTATACGCAAGCACGAGCCTCAGGAAGAGGGAAAAGGCCTCCGACCTCCGTTTAGCGAGCGCCTCACTGCAGCACCACCGCCAATCGCGAAAGATTTACTCGGACACGCGTACGTACACGTTCTCTCACCTGCAGCTGCTTCTCTCTCGCTCTCCCTCTCTTTCTCTGTCCTGGCACGTGCCAGGAGGAGAACACCCAGAAAAAGAGAGAGAGAGACAAAGATGCATCTGCTGCGCGCATATGCACCGCTCTCTGCACCTGCACACCGTCCAACGTCCTCGATACGGATGGCTGTTGCAGTTGCCTGGCGCTTACAAGTGTGTGTATGTATGTATATCCGAGTTTGTATATATTTATGTACAGTTGCAGTGGAGAGGTGGATAATATCGATGAACGATCGAGGCGATTATCGAATATGTGTGCATATTTCGCGAGCGCGAGCAAAAAGGAAAGAACCGCAGCCAATCGTGTATGCACCGATGTCTTGACTGGAATTCTCCTTTTAGCCGCTCGAGGCCTAAGGTTGTTAACATGTGCGCTGTTCGTTTCTCTTTCTTTTTTGCCTTCCGAGTTGTGTATTGTTTCGCGTTGGTTGATTATGCGTGCGAGTCGAGGTTTGCCATATGTGACTGTTGGTGCGGCTTGGTTTAGGGAATCAAGTGGGTGCGATCACTGAAGATTTATTTTTAGGAACGGGTTCAGAAATATTTCGATCAGATTTGAACTGTTATAGCATTGCAAATACAATTCGTACCAAGTTGTGATGAACTATGAAATTTAGCATAAAAATTACCTTGGTAACACTTTAACTGTCCATTACAACACATTGTATTTTGTTTTGTTACTTTTATCTGAACGCTGAATAAATTACAGATTACACTTACACTCAAAATGCACCTTAATGCATAATGAGGATATTTTTAAATTTTTCAAGCGTCGATTAAGTCATTTCTTCTTTTATGTAATAAGCATTGCAAATCGCATAGTAACTAAGCATAAACAAGCGATCACTTGTTTTATCGCAGTAAATGATGCAATTGTAGTGTTTTTAGTTCATGTAAAATATTCAACTTGCATCGGTGCTGAGCGCGTACCTCTTTTTTGTTTGATTTTTTAACGTACATTGAAGTTCTGTTTTTGCTAGCAGCACCAGACGATCGTGTAGCTTGCATCACCCATATGCATACACGGTTTTTAGCGGTAATTTAATTCAAACATCATTGACCCCAAATGACTGTTTTCAAATAATGTCAATCTTGATAACTTGACAACGTTAACATCGTCTTGATACGCTGTTTTTCAATGTGTGTTCTATCGGAAAGTATATGTACCTCGTTTCTAGATTTTCCTTGCGAAACATCGTCGCTTTACTGGTGTACACTGAACAACTCGTTTTGGTCATAAACACGAGAATTGTAGTCATTTTAAGTAAGTATGCATTAAAAGGTGCAATTTAACAAAGCTCCTGAAAGTTTGGACGAGCTGCAACTACCAAAAAAGGCATGTTTTCAATCAGTCTCCCTCGATCAAAGGAAAACCATCGCCTACGATTGAATTTCATCATCGAAAAATATGAAACCTATTTTCAGAGCCGTCCAACAATCTAAGAAAGGAAAAAGCAATCACAGCAGCAACAGCAGCCCGACGGTATAATGAAAGAGTGCAGCAGTAAGCTAATCCTAAAAAAGCATTATCCAGTGTCTGCCTGCATGTACACAACGCGAAATCGCGCCAGCGGTTATACCCGTTCTTCTTCTTCTTCTTCTTCTTCTTTGCGGAGCAAATTGCGCCACAGCACCAAGAGTCAGCAGCGGCATAGCAGCAACAATGCAATCGAGCTCGATTTTTGCGAAAGGTGAAACTGTCGCAATAACTGCTTGGGCTGGCCTCCTCGCGACAGTCGCGAATTTGAGATTGTGCAAAGGAGCCCGAACCATGTGACGGAAGCAATCGACCAGTTCGACTCGAATACCTTTTTTTTCTAGTTTCTATAGCTTTTAATATGGTTACGTTCTCGTTGATCGTTAGGATATATTGGTGGTTTGGACATTTTAGTGATTGGAGGAGAATCCAGATAATGTTTTCTTTGGCCCAAGATTCTAACGTACGTATCTCTAATCCCTTATGGTATGCATTAGTTTTAACTTTATTGTTACAAAACAAGTTTTATTTAAATATTCAAGTCAAAGTATGGCGCCACTTAAATTACTCAACACCATTTGTGCAACTGTTAAACGTCTGCAATTCTGCAAACCCAAATGAGGATAATACAGATAGTTAGCAAAGTTTGTTTCAACTTCGAATTACTTTTAGAGCTCTAAAAATCGCAAAGGACTCTCAACACGGCTTCGCATCGCGAAACGTTGATTTCCAGAACAGCGAAATACACCAAATTCGCAACTTGTACGAACGACTCGCAGGTAGCGTTTAGCTCGGACTCCGTGGAAAATTGAAAATGCCAACGCCGCAGAACGCGAGCGAGCGCCTGCGAACTTTCCAAGTGTAGCAGTGCGATTGCGAAAGCCCCGACGTTTTGCAAGTGAGAGCAGCAGAGCGCACGCATTAGCTAATTCGATTTTCAGTCGTTCGTTCTCTCCTCTTCTTCTTTATTTTGTTGCTGGTGGTGCAACGTCGTTGTGTTTTCTTCTGGATGGTAATGTAGCGAAAAAAGATTCGGTAAATGCAAATCACGATTATCGCCTTAGGTCTGTTTCAGTTACATAAATGACGATTGGCATAGTTATCACTAAAGTTGATGTAACTAGGATTAGAGGCCATTATAGTTATACTGATTTGGATCTCAATACCATTAAGTAACTTGTCTACAGTATGGATAGACTAGATAAGTTCAAAAATTAAAAACTTGTCTATTTTTAAAAAATAATCCAGCTGCAATAGTTTGAAAAAAAAATTCATAGCCAACGCAAACTAATCTGATTGAAAGGTAAACAGAAAGCGTCACAATACTGTAGCGTCAGTAACTGCATAAAATATATAATCCGAAGCTGGGACTGAAAGTCCCTACAATTAAGTTCTGGCGCAATAAATTAATCCTGCGATCCGTTGGCAACGAGCTATCCTTACCCCGATATCCTCGTTACACAACACAAATGCATCGCGTGCGCCGTACATCCGTCAATCCCTCCAGCTTTGGAGTAAATTATTCCCGCGCGCGCGCGCACGAACACGCCCTCGAAAAAATTCTCTCAGCGTGCCGATAAAATTCCGCGAAAGTGAAGGGTGGCGCGCGTGGGCTTTACACCGCGGCGGCCATTCTCGGATAAGAGGTGCGCATGCGCGATTGCACAATGCTAAATCGAACCTTTTGAATCTTCGCGAGGAGCGATAGCGTCTTTTTTTTGCTTTTCTTTATTTTGTCGATCGGTTCTATGTCGTCCTTCCATTTCTCTTTCTGCTCTTTGTCTATTGTTTTCCGCTCACGGCGCATTGGAAATGCTATTGTTCGTTCTTTTCCGTTCCGTACGAGCGAGCATTTGTGCGAATGTTGGTCTGCCGACGGTTGGATTCTTAACGGACTTTGCAGCTGAAAAATCACGCGGCGAGTTTTGTGGTAATTGATGGTAATGAAGGTGTACAGTTTGATTGTTTGGTAATGCTCACCGCTTCATTTGCAGCTCCGAATGTATTTTTTAGAATACTTCATTACAATAACCTATTTGCTCGTACGGTATAAAAAAAATCTATTATACCGACAGTGTAAGATTTGACGTCTCCAACTATGTAATATTTACAATGAATATTTTTTCGAGAAATAAGAAGAAAAAGCGCTATGAGCATGCAAAAATACGACAGTGTCGTTAGAGCCTTCTGCGAAAGGCGCATATAAAACGAGCGAAAAGAAAGGAGCAACACGCGAAAATATACACAACAAAACAAAATAGCGCATACACGCAGCACAAAAACGGACGAGTAATGCTCGTAGTAAAATTCTTTGCCCCACAGGCTCATCAAAGACCCCGGCCATAAAATAAAGCAATGAATCAATCAATCTGACTCTGCTTCTCTCTTCTACTTACATTTCCCGCCAGTTCTCGAACGTCGCCCCACTCGTTCTGTGTACATATATGTATATATATATACACAACTTGGTGTTTCGATACGTCAAGCTATGAATGCATCGAACTCGCGTGGGCATACAAGCTCGGCGATATATATACCCAGGCAGCGATGAAAATACACGCGGACACGTCAGACGATGTGTATGCGTCGAATACATATGGCCGATTCCATTTATTCTTCGTGGAAAACTGATAATAGGCAAAATGATCTTGATGTTTTGATGGAACTTTCTTTCGTGCATTTTTGCGAAATTTCGTTGCACCTACCCTCAAAATAATTTCTTTTACTCTATGAATCAGATTTAATTTAACATTTGTGTAAACTTAATATCGTTTTAGTTTGCATAACAACTTAGATTTTACGCAAATTTATATGCCTAGATTTGTCCAATTTAATATTTAATTTAATTATTTACTTAAATCGATCTCAAATCCTTAACAGTATTTATTCCAGTTAAATCCAATATCAGTTTATTTTTTTAGTTTCCTTTCACCAAAAGACTTTACAATTCTATTCAAAGCAAGCTATATACTGCCGTAAATTTTTCGAACTTTCACGAGGCATTTAAAGCCCAGTAGCTTAGCGTTAAGCGTAGTTGACATGGAAACTGATCAGTACAGTGGAAAAAGAGACGAATCCAAGAGGCGAAGAGAGAAAGTGAATAGAAGGAGGGTAAATAGTAAAGTTGGTCTCTGCTCGTGCCGAGTCCGTGAGACTTGCGGGAATCACCTCGTAAATTAGGTGGAATTATGTTAATTTATGTCCCGAGTTGAGTAATATCATTTATCTGACCAGAAAATTTTCCTCGTTGCCTTTCAGTCTCATGCACACGCGTATAAATGGGAAAGAGACACCGAAATGCACCAGCATAGATGCGCGTCACAGTCAATTTTAATAATTGATAACAATCAGCTGCTGGAATGATAATAAATTTTTAATAAGTGGGTATACAGGCAGGTTCGTCAATTTTGATGAGATTTTACTCCTCGCAGCAACGCAATTATATCCGCCATTGTTTTCGGGCATATCGAAATCCTTTTAGTTGGAATTTTTCAATGTACTCACTGCAATTCTACTTCGTGCATGGGAAACCGACACTTTTATTTCGTGTTTCGGCATCTTCTTTTATAAGACGTTTCACATATAAAAGTTCCTTTGAACTCTCATATCCTTATGCGGCATTATATGACCAATAAAGTTGCTTTCTTTGTTTCCTCATTGTTTATTAATTATTTTACCTAGCTTTTACAGCGGTGTAGCTACCCATTCGCTTTAGGATCGAAAACGGGGTTAATAACGAAACATTTAATGTACCAGTACACTGAAAAAAAGTTCGGTTGCGTTAACCGGAAACTCCGGAAGTTTTGACCGATGCTCCCAAGCAAACTGTATTCGGTTATGATAGCCGTAGAGCAACAGTCAGCTTGACTTAGGGGCCCAGGCAGAATTAACGTGGCAGTAGTAGCATAGTTTACGGAGCACTTACAAAGTTACGTTAACCGTATTCTTAGGCAAAATGAAAGAAATCAAATTTACCTATAAGAACCTGTAAAATCAAATTCGTATTCTATAATGAGGTCAGTTAACATTCTGAAATTGATTTCCTTTTTCAATTGGAACGTATTATTGATTATCTTTCCTTTTGTTGTGGTTAATAATAATTCAAGAACTGTTTTTTTTCATAGCTGCATGTCACAAAATTAGAATATGTGTATAAAAATCTTAAAAAACATACGTTCTGAAACAATATCTACAAATTGATCTTGTATTTCTATAATTTGCATCGATTCAATTGAAGCTAATTGACTAGCATTATCTATTTGGATGTCTGGAGCAATTTTAGAAGCTGACAAATCTAAATTTATAATTTGATTACAAGTTGAATCTGCTTTTTCTAATTCGTCACTGTTTTTCCATGATTCGAACTTTTTAGTGAATTTTTTTTGGAACCCGCATTCCGATTCAAAAAATAATTTTTGTAAAATATCATTATCGATATCTATAAATATTTCCTCATCTACCCCAGCCTCTGCAAAGAAATACCCATAGCAATATTTATAAATAAAAACATGAAAATCGTACATACTAGACATACGTATTTTTAGGTTAG
>UELV01081867.1:0-14624 GCA_900490015.1 Megastigmus stigmatizans
TCTACGACCTCAAATAATTGGACTCGCTTGTCTCTCTACGGTTTCTTAGTTTTTTTTAACATTATTTTTCACAGGATATATCTCCTCTGTTTATTTTAATAAGATTTTCTCCCTAAATTATTTCTCAGTTCCCGTCACACTCGTTCGTGACGTCGTCATCGTCCTCGCGTCGCCGCCGCCGTGGTTTTCTTTTTCTAGTGTGATATACATGTATTTATTTATATAGATATATTTATGTCGATACACATGCATGCAGTGTGCGTCGGATAAATACATATACATAACCGTATGAATAGTGTGATCGTCCGAAAGAGAGGTTTTCAAAGAGAGAGAATAGAGATAGAGTTAGAGAGACTTAGCAAACGTTGCGTTACAAAAGTTTTTTTGTATATTTCCTTAATTTTTCCTTTATTTTATTATTCGCGAGTCTTATTTGTTTTATTTGTTTTGTCGTCACGTAACAAAAGCTAACCGTCGCCAGCCGAGATACAGAGATAGAGAGATTACAAAGATTGCTTCATTGACTATAATCAAATTGCAACGCTTATATCGTTTTATTCCTTTCTTACTTCCTTTCTTCATCTTCTTCTTCGGCTTGCACCTGGTTTCGGTGTTTTTTTTTGTTCGTGGGGAGATATTAATCGTGGGGAAGATGAAGAGGAAAGGGCAGTGGAGGACTGAGAAGGTGAAAATATTTAGTCGGGTTCCTTTTGTTTATCACTTCTTTCGTTCGAGTACTCGGTTTTGTAAATTCGAATGTCACGATTCAAGTGTGCGTGTGCGCTTTTATTATCAAAAGTGAAGATAGATGTAATATTTCTTATTTTTATTAAAAGTTTGAAGGTAATTTGTACCGAAGACGAATTTTGTACACAGATACTTAGAAACAGGTATCGTTTTTTCAATATCATTTGTACTTTGGAATTAACTTTGTTAAACCAGTTAATCGGGCATCTTAAGCTCTTTTGAAAATTAATAATAATTTAAATATTATGTGTATAATACTATATTTGATAAAACGATAAGCCTAAAGTATAAAACTTTTATGGACCCATTTTTATGCAATACCTCAAGCAAGTAGAATAAATAATTTCTTATTTCGTTTCGTAATTAGTAAACAGTATCTTAATTCGTTAATAATTTGTTTATTTAAGAAATCTGTTACAGTTATCAAATTACTGATTGTATTATCAAAGCCCCGATAAATGTAACATATATAAAATTCTGATTTTGAAATTCTTATGAAACGTCAGTACTGTGCAAATAAATTTTTGTGAAATAAAAATCTGTTTACACTACAGTTGTATTAGACAATATTTGTACAGTAAATAGTTAAAAATTAAATCACATGTCGACCGATTCATTGATTCTGTTGTACTTTGGAGTAGTTTTTATCTTCTCTTTTTTTTTCTTAAATTTTTACATGAAATACAAATATTCAAAAATTTGACACTTTATTCACTTACAGTATTCAACTGATAATCGGTGTATAAAAAGTTTAAATTAATTATGATGATAAAAAATAGTCACGCAAGTTTTCCTATAACGTTTAAAATGCAAATTTCAAAATAAATCATTAAATAAATTCGGATTATTACTGACATCGTCAGCGATACAGAAATTTCATTAATTTTTTAATTTTATATAACAATAAGTCAAAAAACGATCATCAGATCAAATCGTACTTAATATTTTCTCGCTACTTTAAAAAAATCGAAGACCATCCGCGATTTTCAAAACGGAGTACTCAAAATTAAATGCGAGTTCATGAACGTAAACTAGATTCCGTTTGCATCAAAATTTCTTACGTTTTTAGTATACACAATAAGCAACATTAATCTTCCAAATGGATTAAAATGCGGAAGTTTATACACCGACGCGTTTTCGCAATTAATCGCTAAATCAATTATCGTAATGAACCAAGTGAGCGTGCGAACACTCGCGGGCATGGCCAAATTAAGTTTCGCGCCTTTCATCCTTGACTCGATCTTTATCCACACACAATTCGATAACGATTATTACAACGAAACTCGGATCGTAGCGAATGGGCTACTTTGCGAAATTTGGAATAATCGCGCCAACGAAGAAACGATGATGCAAAACTCCGTCGATCGAACTATACAACTGGTTGAGATCACGAAATCGCGATGGAGAGTGAAAAGAAGAGGAGTAGTGTGGTCGTGGAGTATTCGGTAGGAGGGGGGCGGGGGGTTATAGAGATATAGAGAGAGAGGGAGAGAGAGATAGAGTATACAGCTACACAGTACGCCATATGACATTCGCTCAGTCGCGCTCAAGATAATACAGATAAAGACAGAGTTAGAGTTAGAGAGAATATGAATACGCAAGAGCTCGCTCTCAGCCGAAGGAAGCTCGGTCTCACTATTTTACTTATTTTCTTCTTGCTTTTTCTTTTGTTTGCTCATTTTTTCCGCCTTGTACTCTCCCATCGTGTGGTTTGCTTTGGTTCGCACGCCATCGGCGTCTCTTCCCTGCGTTTAGTATAAAAAAAGTTCCCTCTCGTACCACACCTTTGCCGTCATTATCATCATGATCGTCGTAATCGTCGTCGTGTCGCTGCTGCTGCTGTCGATGCTGCGGGGCAGTGGGACTCCGGAGTATATATATTCCTGTGTGTATATATATGCATGTGACGCTTGTAGGTGCACGACGCGCTCGGGATGCTTCGCCATCATCGTCATCATCATCATCATCTTGATCTCCTCGGCGCTGATAATAGTAATTGTCGGTGATTTCGGTCGCTAGTTGCCGTTCGTCGAGCGCTGTGTCGCCGGTATCACGCTGTCGCGCTCAGTCCCGTAGATCTTGCCGGCCTTGCGCGCCATGTTGCCCAGCATCTCCATCGAGGACTTGTGCGCCGAGCGCAGCGAGATCGCCCACTCTTTCAGGCTTATCTCGTCCTAAAACAGAATGAGGAATTTTTAAACTAAGTATAGGTTTTTTCCTTTCATTTTATTCGAAAAGTTGGAATGTCTTAAATTTTATATTTTTCTAACTTAATATTTAATATTAGGTCCAAGAGAATGAAAATAGCGACTTTATTGGATTAAATATTCAGTATCCCATCAACGTACACCTTCATTTATACTACGTACACAGATCCTTGACATTACTTTAGGCTATTAACATTTACGGTTTTATTTATTATCTATGTACAATTAACAGATAACGTCCTCGACACGAATTAAACGACGCGAGTCGTATGAAATTCAGATATTAACGATATTTTATATTTCGTGTGCGCATCAAAAGTTATCAATTTTCCCTCCCATTTGGAGTTTGAAAATAGTGATTTTGTAAAAGGATGTAGACTCGGTTAAAGTTCCTTTGTGTAACGTCACTGGACTACAGCTTCAAAGGTTGCCACAGCAACGTAAAGTGACGACGCAAAAACTTAAGAGTACAGTGCATTTTTCGAATTTGAATATATTCCGAAAATTTTAACAATCTATAAAGGAGATGTACTACGGTTTATTATAATGTAATATTGCATCGAGGTCAATACTTATATTTAACTGGACTAATGAATTGCAAAATGTTCATATACATAGATAGATTGAATTATATTAAACGATTTTTAATTGATTAAGAAAGTGACAACTTGCAAGGACTCGTTAAATATGAACGATTAATTCAATGAACATGATAAATCAATAGTGGCCACGTTATCACTTGATAGTCTCGGTCGGTTAATAAGGTATGAGTATTGATTGGGTCTAAGGACTCAAGCAGTGACGTTAATTTTTAATGCGACGCCACGACGGCTTATTTATCGCTCTCTTTAAGTGACCAGCTATCACACTTTATTATCGTCGACGATAAATAAACAAAATATTTGTGTAATCTTATACTTATTCGTTCAATTATCGTTTTCTTTTTTCCGTAATTTATGAAAAGTATTTGTTATTTTTGGAAAATAATAAATACATTCGTTTTCACGATCTCTTATAGCTTCGTGGCAAATATAAAATTTTGAATGTTTTCAGTACTATTTGGTCTGCTAACTTGCAATATAATCAATTTTAATAATGTATATTTAGACGTTTGTGTTATTTTTTACATTTTATGTATGTTTCAAGTCTATATGTGATTAAGAGTCTGCGTAAAAATAGGTATTATAACGGGATTGATTTGTTATTGCACTCGCCGGTAGCCAACCGCGCCCATGTATGACTAGTGTCTGACCGAGCTCGGACACCATCTACTTTTAGATCATCTCAAGTTTCGAAAGATATGGTTTTTTGAAAAATTCCACGTAATATTTTACACGAACATTCCTTTAAAAGACTTTTTAGTAACATCCAAAATTATGTTGTGCAAATGTAATCGTCACAATAAGAAATATTTCTGTTTTCATTTTCTTACAAACTTTAGGCTCCTTTTACGTACTAGCCATAGAGGTTAAGTGAAAATTGACTGCAATATTCAAAGCACTGTATACTTACGGGATTTGTTAATACAATTTTGGCTTCTCTCGTTCGAACAATGATGCACTGTTCGCCCTTGACATGCTGCAACTCACCGCTGACTTCCTCCACCTAAAGTCGCCATAAAATACAGGCAAGGATATTAATTACTGTGTACTCTATTACGTTATAATCCTATTCCTTTCAAGTCTTTAACGAATGACATATTTAAAATTCAAACATAAATTACAATGTGAAGAAACTCATTTTTGAATTAAGCAAGAATCCTGAATAAATGAAAATAGACATACCGTAAAGAAGTAGAGAATAAAAATTAAAAGCAAAGCGAAGCATCAGACCTGATCTAAGAAGACGAGTTCAGGCTTCGTGGCTGATTCGGGATGAAGTTCTAATCGATTTGGGTAGAGCTTGGCATATCGGGTTTGCCATGCGCTTGCGAATGGTCCGCCGAGCTTCTTAATGTAACCGTGTAATATGCAGTCCGAGCCTGTAAAAACAATGCCAATACGTGTAAACAGCTGGAAAATTGCAATGTTTTCATCGTCAAAAAAATATAGATTATCGATGTTCCTTTACCTTTTTCGTCTGCTTCGAACCTCACTTTTTTCGCCTTCCTCTTGTTTTCCAACTAGACAATGAAAGTCATTTCATAAGTAAAGCTTTTACGAGATGGACTAAATATCTTACGCATCATTTAAAATTAAAATTAATTACATATCATTATTATTTTTGTAAATGACCTATTGATAATAACGTAAGCTTTTGTTCTTCCTTGAAATTTAATTCCCTGTAATTCATGGTCTATTATACGTTAAGTTGCGATAGAAATTGCTTATCTTCTGAAATTGCTTTACCAGAAAATTTAATTATTAATCCCCTGTAGAATTATGAATATAATCTTGATTTTGGATGGCTATGCATCAGTCAGTATATTTATATAAACAATATTATACTACAATATTATTTTAAAAGGTTACCCTGCATGAGTATATTAAACAAGGTATTCTCATTACAAAGTAATCCACTATTTTACTGAATTCGAATATTTTTACCGTGTATGAATGTGCGGCAAATTATTACGCACATTGTAGATAAAAATCGAATGAAAATAATAAGCTGCTTTTTACAAACTAAGAACAATTAATTATTTATCATTTCAAATTAATAGCGCGTAAAACATCCGCGATTACTTAAAAAAAAAAGGTCGAGTAGTCCTACCTTGTCGGCCTCATTGTTGATCATCTCAAAGACGGTCTCGGCAACCTCGGCCTGCCACCTCTCCGATATAACGAGGGGGAAGTTCTTGTAGAGGTCCTGATCGGCGTCCGTCAGTTTGATGCCCTTCGTGTCCTCCTCGTCGAAGGAGCCAATGTCGAAGGCGTCCGCGGCGTTGACCTCGCCACGTGGGGGTATCAGCGGTGGCGTGTACTTCTGCAGGTAGACCTGCTGCCAGTCGATGCCGCTGAAGAAGGCGTGCTCCTTGAGTTCGTCGGCACCGCCGCCGCGGCAGCCGAGCCTGTTGCTGATGTCGCGCTGGAGCAGACCCTCGAGGAGCGAGCGCAACTCCCGAGAGAACGACTCGGGCAGGTCGACGTTCTGCAAAACGTACAGGTTTCCAATTGAGACCAGTAGCGGCAAATGTAAGAGCTTTCGAAGGGGAATCGATGTAGCTTTTGCAGTGTCAGAGTTATTAACCCGTTTACGATGACTACGTTTTAATTTTTAAGAGCGTTCAAGGACATTAGTCAATGCTAATGAACATGACAGACAAAAATGTATATGCCCTAATCGTCCCGATATCGAAAAATCATTATGAACTGAATAGGATAGGTAAAGTTTCATCGATATCGATATTATTATTCCTCTCTTCGTATATAAAACAATTAGTCATTCAAGTTTGTACAAGTAAAAAGTGTGCGAGTTCGAAATACGTGTAAAGTCGTTTTGCGACACACTCGTATCGCGCATAAATAATGATAATTCTTTGCCGCCGGGAGATTACGATCTAATGCCTCGAAACATAATGCGCGGAATTGGTTTAACGCAACATCATATCCCTTTAAAGCGGCAAACAAAATGGCTAGATAAGGCAATCGTATAATGGGAGAGCTGCGGTCGTAAACTTGTATTATATACGCCGAGATAAACATAAGTAGACGGGCGAACTAAACGTATCAGTATGTATTGTAGTTTACGACTGGAGGACTGCAAACGAAATCCTAAGTGGCACTGTAGGTATACATATCTTTACTGACTTTTCGCCTTGTATATTGGAGCGATAAATTTTGTCGTATTTGTTGGAGATTTATATTTTAAGCTCTGTTAAATTAACAAATGCTTCTTTACGAGCGCATTTCTTATTATTGTGAAGTAAAATGAAATTTTAATACGAGCTTTTTGTTTTCTTATTTTACGGTAACTCAGCATTATCAGGAATCCAAAACGATGTATTTAGCCTTTGAACAATTTTTCCACGAATTTTTCAATTTACAGCAAATACATAATTTTCTTTAGAAATTTCTTCTCCGAACCAACGCTTTTACCAGCAGAGCATTTTAATTTATTTGAGAGCAAAGTTCTATTAATAAACCTACACTAAATTGATTCTACGAAAGTTTGAAATTTCTCCCACCGTTCGATCAAAGTTAACGCCTATCAGGATACACTTTACCAACAAAGATTTCAGCTTTATACAGGTATTCCTATTCTATCGAGGTTAAGAATAGATTATCTTTACATGCTTATAGTTTTGAAACGCAGCTTAATTTTTCTCCTTATAGGCTCGCGAGTACATAGAAAGCAAATCCAATATATACAGGGGGTGGGGGGAGGGACAAACAGAAAAGTCATAAAGCTGGAGGAGTAGAAAAATTAAATTTTGCATGACCTTGTGTTGACTATATACTTTTTATTTCGTTATTTTATCACTCTATAAATTCAAAGTTAAGTGTTAGCTACAAAAAATATTTTTCAATTTTGGAGAAACTTATTCGTCGTAAAAAGTATAAAGCCATTTGAAATAAATGAAATTTAATAAAGTACATGGTACAAAAATTTAATTTTCTTCGTATACCGAATCGTCGAGAAATTTTCAAATTACAAGCCATCCTAGCTCTCGCAAAACACTCGTCTATGTTCCAAATTCACGATTAAACTATATATATATATAAAGCAAATTAAAGGCTATAAGTAAGAATGAGATGTAAGCGTGCAGCAGGAAAAGATAGAGAGAGAGAGAGAGAGAGAGAGAGAGAGAGAGAGAGAGAGAGAGAGAGAGAGAGAACGAACCGTCGTGAGGGTCATACGGTCGATCTCGTGCTTGTCCTTGGTCTTGTGCTGTCTAAACGGACTGTGGCCCTTGAGCAGCTTGAACAGCATACAGCCGAACGAGAACCAATCGGCGCTCGAGTCGTACGCCGTGCCCTTCGACAGGACTTCCGGTGCCATGTAGCCGTGTGTACCGCTGCGAATAGAAATGCACTCCTTTTATTACGTGGCAGTGTAAAAGTAAAAACTCTTTTCTTTTCACGCCCTGAAAGTGGTGCCTTTCGAGATAAGCGGGAAAGTAGACGGTATAACAGATAAGTGTGTTTTATAGGATTAATGTACAATACGTTACAATCTCAGCTTTAATGCCGATATAGCTCCGTTCGGGTCCGGTTTTATCATACCCGTATATTACTACTGAGGGTGTACAGGTAATATATTTATATATTGTAATCCCAATATTAATTTCCAAATCGATTAAAACTCATTTATAATCTATATTCATATTAATTTAATTACCGCTTTAAATAATACTATGTACTTAAAAAGTGTTGAAAGTAGAAGATAAAAAAAAAATACAGCATTAACTTAATCTCATTATAAAAGGCTAATCAGCTTTGACGTTATAAGCAAAAATAAAATTGTATACAAACTAAACTGTGTACAATGGAAATTGATAAAGGCGCTCAACTCACACACTGGCGTGTGGCTTCTTTTTGGAAAAGTCGCATGCGAGCCCGAGGTCCGATATCCTCACGTGGCCATGCTCGTCCAGGAGTATATTCGCCGGCTTTAGATCCCTGTAGACGATGTAGCGCCGGTGCATGTGCTCCAGTCCGAGTATCACTTCGGCCGCGTAGAACTTCATCTCGGGCTCGTTGAATACACCGTGCTGACTGAGATGGTAGTGCAGATCGCCGCCGTTCATCAGGTCCAGGATGAAGCAGAGCTTGTCCGGCGTGTGGAACGCGTACGTCATGCAGACGATGAACGGGCAGTCGACCTGTCACAATTAATTATTAAAAAGCAATCGTCGACATACACAAAACTATAGATGTTATTCTTAAAACAGTGTCAATCCCCAGCCAAGCCACAAAAGCACTCTAATAAAAACCCAATTGCCACCCCGGACACTCACCCCCGTACTGACTAGCGAGAGCATTATCCTCTCGTTGAGCGCCAAAGTCTCGCCCTGCTTCATTTTGATGCGCTTCTTATCGAGGCACTTCATCGCGTACATCTTGCCGGTGTCGGCCTTACGACAGCCGTACACCTCGCCGAAACCGCCCCGGCCGATTATCCGGTGCACGCTGAAGTCGTTCATCGTCAGCTGGAAAAAATCCACCAGATATATCGTTAGACCGAGCTCGCTATTGTGGATCGGTTAATGAAAGGACTCGACAAGATTTCGTGGGGATGGTATGCAATGGAATTAACGTTTCGTTGTTCATGAACAATAGCTTCAAATAGCAGAAAACAATTAAACGACTATGAAAACAAGTCGCATACTATCGAATCCTATCGAAATGGATTGATAAATATAGAAGTTGTTTCATTTTTTCAAAGTAGAATAAATGCGAAAACGATGCGCAATAAAAGATATTGTCGGTAAAGTAAAATTGCGGTGTTTCCTTAAAAGGATGTAAAAGATACGGAGAGCTCACTGTGTTATATAATAATTAATGAACGCTGCGTCAGGTAATCAATCACACGAATAAAATTAATTTTACAGTATTACTCAATATGTCTATTTCGGAAGATACGTCAATTTTTCGTCTTCACAAAGTAACACTTTTGCGTTTGTTAAAACAAACAAAAGATTTATCGACGCGTATTATGTAACGAATACCTAGATCGATTTAGTATAGAAATGTACGCCGCGTATAATCTGTAAAGCTTCAGTTTGTTATAATACATTGCGTTGATTAATTATTTATCTTTTCAGACTTGACCGTCTGCCTGTATTGCGGTTATTTAACGCCTCAAAGAACTTCGTCGAAATATTCAAAGGAAAACCGTATCTGAATATGTAACGGGGACATAACGAGATAAATAAAGGATTAAAATAATAGGAGCTCTCCGTTGAATACCAATTGTTTCAGTATCAAAGCCTTTTTCTCGCATCGATCGCTCGTCGATAATTAGAATAACAATGTCCCATTCGGTTTTACAATTGATTTTGTAGAGCTTAATAATCAGTGATTAAGCGGAGTATTTCGCAAATTATTGAATTATCTGAAGTGTATTATTAGTCGGGTACGATATTGATAACGACGCAGGTTTA
Organism: Megastigmus stigmatizans; assembly: GCA_900490015.1. NCBI lineage: Eukaryota > Metazoa > Arthropoda > Insecta > Hymenoptera > Megastigmidae > Megastigmus > Megastigmus stigmatizans. Next base: position 10,000 of record UELV01081867.1, read on the forward strand.
TAAAGTAAATACATTTAACAGTTAGTAACACAAGTGGATATCCACCCTAAAACTCCATGACGCTTATTAGTTTCCGACATAATTAATGCGCGCGTCGCGTAGCTTTATATACAATAAATCTTAATAAATAATTAGCATTTTATCGTCGCTCATGATAATTTACGGTGCACAATAATATTTTAATTGATTTCATTTAAAACGTGCATTAGTATAATAACGCGTTTCCAGTGCCACGCGTTGACTTACCCAATTTCCAGTTTATACATCTAAGTTCGAAAACTTTGCGCATTCAGTAAGATAACATTATTAATTCACGCAATTAATGCACAAAAGCTCGGTTAATTTGCTCGGGTGTGTAGCTCGCGCAATCGAGAAGTTCGAACCGCCATAGTCTACACACCCACAATGCTTGTGTGTGAACTAACATGTCCATGAGGTAACTTTGGCTTAAATGATAGGTTTTGGTGTGTATATAACGAATATTTTGGTTACTTTTCATGGACATGTGCAATACATTTTCATTAATAAATTAATTGTTTAAATGGCCATATCTCCTAAACAATTAAAGATAGAGACCTAAAACAAACGCCAATATTCTTCTTTTTTAATTACAAAACTTTTATGTACTTTTTAGTAGAACTGGAATTATTAATGAAAGTTTATAAGAAAGCGTGCGAGCGTCGTAGCAGTGTGCGCGCGGGCGTCGAGACGCGCCCGCGTAGCCGAGCTCGGCGCGGCGGATAATCTAATATTTATTAGATTATGATTTTGGTTTTGTTTGGTTAAATTTATCGAATATTTTTATTATTTATACTGTAAAATTTCTTATATTGGTTAGAATTTGGTTTTGAGTGTGCATTCAGATATATCATTTTTTGCATTGTTTTTTTGATGAATTTCAGTGTTTTATATAACTAATGCACTAGTATAACATTCGTTTATTATTGTTAGTATGATATAATACGAGTTATTTTAAGGGGAATCCATACTGATCTGCTTTACCGATGAGTAAAAAAAAGATTTACATACTTTTTTTCTTTACTAGTTCACAGAATGAACTAAAAATTTGTCAGTACACTTAAAATATGGTAAAGAATAGTGCTATTGTTATAAAACGTCTCGACGCCTTGACTGCTACGACGCTCGCACTTTCTTATCACTTTCATTAATAACTCCAGTTCTACTAAAATTAATCTCAAAATTTAAAAAGCTGCTGTTTTCTCTTGAAATAACGAACATCTACAAGTAAATTTAGAGTTGATTTATTCATAATATATACCGTTAAATGCTTATTATATATGCAAATGATACTTTTTCAAGTATTTTGTTTATTGAAAACATTGTACAAATAATAAATAAAAACACAAGTCATATTTTTCTTTGAAAACATATAGAGGCATATCTATTCTTTAAAATGAGAGCTTATAAGCCTCATTACATGGAGTGCAGCCAAAGATATTAAAGAAATTATCAAGTTACTGCACGCACGAATCGAGTAATTGTGGTTTTTAACAAAAAATCGCCAATATCTCAAAAACTATGAGAGATATCTTAAAACATATATATGTATAAAAGTTTTGTAATTAAAAAAGAAAAAATTAGCGTATTTTTTAGGTCTCTATCTCTAATTGTTCAGGAGATATGTCCATTTAAACAATTAATTTATTAATAAAAATGCATTGTACATGTCCTTGAATAGTAAACAAAAGCGCACCAAAACTTATCATTTAAGCCAATGTTACCTCATGGACATGTTAGTTCACACACAAGCATTGTGGGCGTGTAGACTACAATAAGAATTTATTCGATTTACAAGTTACACACACACGGCACGCATGCACGCGCAATAAAGTTATAAATTGGAAAAGTGTATTAGCGCGATTCGCGTTCGACACGCATGCCTGCCCCCCCTTCCCCTTTTCGAATTTGAATATTTTCGATTTGGGAATGTGAAATTAACCCGGCGACCCGAAAAACGCGTCTAAGAATGCAATTTTCATGCAAATACGAGGGGCACGATGAAGTTTTCCCTTGGCTCCCTGGTATTATGAAGTTTGTGTACAGGTATACAAACAGCAAAGTTAAGTTTGTTTATACTTTGAATTTTCCAAGATTACCATGTTATATCAACAATTAATATTTAGATTTTGTTGTGCGCGATAACTTGGATAAAGTTCAACTGTAGCTGATGATGTAGCTTAAGCAATTTTTAAATATTAACGGGGAAGTTTTGCTTTGAGGTAAAATAGAGTTTGCGGCCGCGATCTTACCCTTCTACACTGCACTATTTATGTAAAACTTTGGCTTGAATATTTTACGCAATTAATAGTTAATGACATACCCGGTTTATTATATAGGAATACGTGAGCTTTAAAAATAGTACAAAGGTCAAGAGCGCATTAAACTTTTATGCACGGCCTATTTTATTCAAATGTTTTCAGAATTTGAAGATATTAACAAATTGATTCGTTTGCAAAGTAATGAAATAAATCAACAAAACTTAATTTAATGACAGAACTAATAATAGTCCGTATTTAATAACTTGAGAACGAATCAATTAATCTCCAGACCGTTCGGAAAAAGCACGAGACATATACTTATATATAGACCTCAGGAAGTATTAACAGGTAGTTGTAATATTTATACCTCGTGCAAATCTCTCGCATATACTCGCGTCTTGCGACTATATTAAGTCACTCGGCCGACAGTCTAGAGATTAAAATTCTCAAGAAACAATATACACTCGCACATTTATCAGACCACGAAATCTTTTATGAATTTGAAATACAAATATAGAACGTATAAGGCACATAGCGCTATGAAATTGCTTACTTGAATATTGAGTTCGAGGTTCTTCCATTGGCAGAATCGAGTGTACTTGTCACTGAAATACACAAAGTTGCATATAATATTGATTAAAAATTTGCCATAGGGTGAGAACATACATACAAGAGTTATGTTCTCCTTCTGTCTTTTTTTTATGGTAAAAAGATTTCGCTTTGCTCCCGGTGAATGCGGATGGAGATATGAAATGCAACAGAAGTTTTGTCGCGGAAGAGGAAGGAGTGTATATAATATAGTATTGAAAAAGTTCGGGAAAAAACTTACCTCTCGAGGAACTTTTTGAAAGGCTCCCCCCTTAAGTGATTGAATATCTCCTCGATGTACGGCTAGAAGGAAATCAAAGAATTTCATTCTTCGCTTTCTCTTTTTAAAACTCGTATATGTACTCGTTTATAAAATTTATACCGAACTTAAAACTATAGGCCATCGGTTGCTGCATATTTTTTAATATTGTGTTTACGGACGTATAATGACAAGGACTTATTGTTTAATTAAGTTATTTAAAGGATGCAAGCATTTAGAGTGTAGCGATGCAGCAGCCACGGCTCATGCATTCGAAATGGTTTAATCTTCGTAAAACCGGTGTAAGTGATATCGTGGCGTGTCTAGAGAAAACCCAAGCGTGGAAAGTCAACAAACCCCTTTGGGGGGGCGGACTAGAGAAATCATCCCTTCCCACGCTACCATAAATAGTTTTTCCCGAGTTCATACGTCACGCATCCTTTATGTATACTACTGCGGCTACTCGCGTGTGCAGTTCCTACATTCTCTGAAAAACTTATCCGACAAAACGGTGATATATAGTTTTATTATTTATTTGCTCAATCTCGATAGATTTAATTTCCTAATTCGATCCTACATCGATCACTCAAATCCCTTGATCGATTATTCCCGAAAAATATAGCGGAAAAAATTTTAGATTTCAGGATGGAATCAAATAAATTAGCGTATGATGGCACACTCACCTCGAACAAGTTGACGGGAACCTCGTTCTTTATGAGATACTCCTGTACGTGCGACACTGCGTCGGTGGAGTATTCCTGCGGACCAGAAGAATCACAAGAGAAATTATAATAAATGTGCATATGTGCGCGCGGAATTGTTAAACCGAATAATAAGAGAACGGCGCGCGGAAGATGGAAAAATTGCTTTGTTAACTTAATGAATTGGACACTTTAACCCATTAACGACCAAGACCCCGAATTTTCAACGTCTGTTTCAAGGCTTTTTTTCAACTAAAGAAAACGTTTGAAAAATTTGGAAAAGATCATATCCGACGTATTTTGAGCTGTTCTTTCGAATGGTAATACCGATTTTTTGTTAAAATACTCCTGCAAAAAAATATGGTGTTTTTCACGCAAAAAAGTTAAAAAATTTGGAAATTTTCAACTTTATGAATTTCTTTCATAAGGAAAATGCAATGATAATAATTCAAAATACTGCATACAAGTGCAATCGATGTTCAAAATTACGGGAAAATTTTTTTCATGATTCTAAAATATTTTTAACCTCTTCAAAATGGCCATATTTCGCAAAATCCCAAAAGCTAAAAATTTAATAAGCAATTTTTCAGACAACTTCTTAGACGGCTCTTTTACAACTAAAAGAAGGTTTTGAAAAATTTCGGAAAGGTCTTATCCGGCGTATTTTGACCTGTTCTTTCGAATTGTGAGACTAATTTTTTGATAAAACAATCTTGAAAAAAAAATATGGCGTGTTTTTCACGAAAAAAAGTGAAAAAATTTAGAAATTTTCAACTATTATATAAAAAATTTAGAAAT
>UELV01081868.1:0-13218 GCA_900490015.1 Megastigmus stigmatizans
TTCATATGCAGTTGTGTATAGTTATATATAATCATATATAATTGAATAAAGTCATATATAACCATGCATGACTATTCATAATTGTTTACAATAAGTTATGTTTTTTACACGTAGCTCGGATCTTTATATGATTTTGGTGCCATGGAAATTAGGTGTTCAGATGGAATACAAATTTTTTGCTGCAAAATTACTTTATAAGTGCATCGTTCGAATTTAGGTGAATGCCACTCGCACCATTTATCCATTGTGGAACAAATGTTCGCATCGCAGTTATTAAAGTCTATTTTATCGAGCAAATTTTCTTCCAAGTATTCAAGATAACATCGGTACAATTGCGGATGTAAGAAAATTTTACTATTATTATAATAAGTATCTAATTTTTATCGTTAACGTCCAGATACAAATATTTTAATTTATAGAAAGTAGTTATTATTATTTATAAATATCTCACAAGTTAAAATGATTCGTTGTGAATACATGGTGATTGCAATTATTATTCTCTATCGATATCGATCGCCATAGTATCTACAGTATGTACACTTAATGCTAGGACAATTATAGTTCTGCGCGTATATAGAAACTATCTAAAAATAAGATTTTCGTCTCTGAATAAATAACCAATCCTCCAATCATTAATTATGATGGTAATAAAATCATGATTAGCATAATTTCCTTGCCATTATGACAAGTATGAAAAACGGCCTAATCGCGAGAACGATATTATTTTATCAATCGAGGCAATCGCTTTCAGGTTCTATACTAGTGTTCAAACGCCAGCACTAAGTTCTCGCTTAATAGCACCTCCTTGTCACTCGTATAAAAAGGAAAAAATTTTCGCGAGGGTTATAAAAAGGTCGTTATAAGTGAAGACGAAAAAGAAGCCGAAGAGTTAATAGGATATGGTATATCGTGCTTTACCTTTTCATTGCGAATTTACAGTAAACAGTTTTCAACAGTTTCATAGTAGTTTTACAAAATTTCTATCGTCTCTTATATAAAATAACCTTTCAGTTACATATAACCACTCGATACACGGCAGAAAAATACGCAGCTAAATTTCATTTGATGAAGTTCCGCTTTTTGCCCATCCCGTGTAATAATTTCCCGTGTATAGTTATGTATAATTAGTATATAGGTAGTGCGCACAGATAGATCAACCCACCAATCTCCTCCCAGACAATAGACCGAAAACGATGACAAGGCCCCACCGAGTGATCTTGAACCGTCAACCTCCAAGATCCTCTCAAGTGTTATTTTCTATCATTCTATCGTCGGCAAACTCTATTCTAGCGCATCCGTTCATCCCGTAGACCTCATAACTTTTGTAAACTTCGTTTTCGTATATACAGATACATTCTAAAATCTAGAGTTGACTTAACATACTACAAACTGTCCGGTAGACGCCTGGACGGCCGAATTCCACCAGTCACTAATCTCTAATCTACCACTTCCAAAGTGTCTCGCTGACATAGTCGATAACATTGTCGGCTGTCTCATAGACAATGGTCAGTACTTAATAATCCCACAGCCTGAAGCACAGCCAGTGGATGTTACCGCCCGTCTCGCCACACATGTGCCACACGTAATATTGGAGGCATTCGCTCTCTTAGTCACGAATGCACGTGACGAAGGAATCATTAGAGTGGAAACTCTATCGAACATACCAAACGGTACTACCTGGTGGTTGCCGTCTACACGCTAACCCGCTGATATGGCGAACGTCTGTAGCAACAATAACCGAGCAATAGTGTTAACTACTTTCAAGGAATGGACCCCTGTTGACGCAGCATTATGTGCTATCAATTCAACGATCTTATTCCTCCTCGATCTCCAATGCGATGAAGCTCCGACATCATCAAGGAAATCCGTCATCTACGATCAGCGTTCATCATCTACGCCTGACCTCTAACGACTGAATATCATTTACTCGGTTTTCATTTAATTTATTCTGCATTATTTGCATTATTATTGCTTGATTCCGGAGAAAATAAAAAACTTTTCGATTCAAGAAGGCTCATAAACAATTATAAAGATTAATATTGAGAATTTTTTTAACGCTAAAAGGGAGTTAAAACAGTTTCGTCTTTACAAACAGTTCAAGTTTAATAAAGTAACACCTGATCAATCACTGAACAGTTCGTAAAACATTAGCCTCTTTAATGCCATCGCAAGGTAACACAGAATTCTATCGCGATAGAAGCTCATTAGTTTGGTGCAGATTAAATCATCCACGAATTCCTATTCATCATCTTCTGTTTTAAATTGGCAACCACTCGCTAAAGTCGGCGCCATCGACCGCGGAGTAGTTGAGTAGATGCTAATCAAAGGGGGCCAAGTCTGCTGAGCATATACCGAGTGCAGGAGTGTAACAGAACTTCGCGACCCAACATTAAGGTGGTTTATTGAGTCGTGCTAGTGAAGGCGAACTGAACGATGTCATCTGGTAGTATAACCAACCGGGTCCCCAATCAAATCAAGCAGCTGATAGAAAAATTATTGTTCTAGGTTACGCTGTTAGAAATTAATAAACAAATATTGAACATACAGCTATTGCAGAAATTGTGTTTTATAGAGTCCAATTAAAAATGATAAGAGAAGAGTTTATGTTATGACAAATTTGAAATCGTAATTTATCGTACGCATTTTATATTCAAATTACAAATAGTTTTGAAAATATGATAAGTTTTGTTTTATCATTTTAATGAAATAATTCGAAATTTAATTATATTAGGTTCGTTTTATTTATACTATGCTGTAACCTTTGCTTACGTACGCATTAAAAGAACCAACTCAATGAATAATATAAACATGTTGATAAAATTAGTCAACACTATAATGTCATAAACTATGAAATGAAAACTGAGTAAGAAAATTAATATTTTTATATAAATAAATGTATAGTGAAATTGTATAGTAATTAAGTATTGCATAGAACTGAAAATAGAATAAAATTGAAAAAAAAAAACGAAAAATTTCGTTCCGCTCTGCTGAAATTGATACATGACCTACATACTTGCTCGCAAAGAAAAAATCCAAAGCAGAGTTAGCAAAAAAGTCGTATGAAAACCTATATAAAAATCGAACATAGTTATTGATTATAATCGTAACTATAAACCAACGCATTGCACATCATAACTAATAATTTTGAAAAGAGGATTATGAAATGGTAGCACAAATATTAATCGGCTATAACGATAGAACAGCCATACGACTTATCACATTACTTGCACAAATTGCTGCAGGATATACTCATCGATAATACAAAAATGATTATTATTCGCGATTATAATTCATGTTATGTTCAAGAAACTTATAATGTTACTGAATATTCACTGATTTTCATTGATTCGTAGCCAGGTATTCAATTAGATCAAAGGAAATACATAAATAAATTTTATAATCATCAAAACAATTATTTTTGTTGCAAATAAGTCAAGGGGAGGTTTGAGCCGAATCAGAGAATCGTACTTTTCGGTATACGTAAAATTTACGCACCTGCTGTCGATCCCAACGGTCTCAAAATGTTCACAATAAAATTCTATAGTGCCATTGATTCGTTATTTTAGCCGTGAGTACCTGCAACTTTTGTATTCTAAGCTAAACGAATATGTCACCTCACTGAGACGACACTGGTATCAGGTGGGGATATCCTAAGCCAGCGAAAGTTTAGATTAGAATAAAAAAAGTGCATGTACTCAAGGCTAAAATAACGAGTCAGTGGCACCAGAGAATTTTATTGAGAACATTTTGAGACCACTGGGAATGATAGCAAGTACGTGAATTTTACGTATACCGAAAAGTGCGGTTCGAATGAGGAGCTGATTTGGCTCCGACATCGTCTTAAAGGCTTCCGGATTATTTCGCCCCTCTAAACCATTATCTGATTGTAAGAGCAAAAGCTACTTTAGTATCACTCTCACACACCGATGGGGTCATAAGGTATTTTAAGCTCCGTTACCGGTGAGCTCCTTCCAAATTCCTGTTTAAACCTTCTTAGATCTAAAATAAAACTTATTTGTAATAATTAAATCAAATTAGATTTAAAAAAAAAACAATAAATATTTAGTATTCACTTGTATAAAACCAAATCCAACATTATTTTTATTGGCTAAATGTCGTTAGCAGTTTGAAAGCGAAACAAAAGAGAACAAGCTCCAAAATTTTTTTGTCGCTTGTCAATAACTTGCCAAGAGTCACGAAATCTCACTAACAACTGCCAAGAATAGATGATCGAGTGTCGCTCGGCACGAAGTAACCTCTAAAACCGCTTGAACGATTTAGAAGTGCACTCTCGTAGATCATTGTTCGCCTCATCCTCCCTTCTCGAGAGAAAAATCCTCGGGTTTCTCACACGGCTTGCCTAATTGCGTCCACTCGATCAATCGACAGCTTGGCCGCCGCAGCTCTAATGATTGCAGCCCGGGCTTTGTTGCTTTAATTGAATAGAAATTGGTTGAACCCAGAGAAACTTGTCGATATGTCGCCTTGAAGATGTTACGCGGTGGCTTTAGGGGATCAAGTTAAAGCATATACTTTTTCGCGTCGTTTACGAGTTTCTTAAGATGAACACTGTAATCTTTATCGTTTGTAATCTTTAGTTCATTGCGTTTGATGTCGAGGCTTTGGATGAATTTCTGGAAAATTATAATTAGTTTTAGAAATGCACGAGTAGTAAAATTGCACTGCTTAATTTGAATTTATCTATTCTGATTTCTAATTTATAGACAATATTTTATCATCTTAATTTCGTAAGAAAGCTCTATCTGGAAGAACTTGTAAGAAAGATCTATTGTTTTTTTTCTTGTAAGAAAGGGCGGTATCGTCAAAAATTAGAGATTAGACAAACAGACCATTGGTATTAGAAGAATGTATGTTAGTAAATATACGGAGAGCTTATTTAATTGTTATTGCGATTAAGTATAATATACGTTATTAATTTAATTGATTTACTTTGCGGCCTTCCTATATTTCCATTACATCACTTTTTTTGTAGATGGAATAGACCTTTGTTACTTAAACCAACGGAATAATCTTTCCTATACTTGTCTTTGATATAACTCATATTAGGAGCTACTAAAAAGTGAATAAAACATTTTTTAATTGATACTGCCTTGAATTGCATTCTTCATTCTCATTTATTTCTCACCTGATAATCTTTTCGTAAACTTATTAACATTCCACTTTATGGTCAGTAAAGTCTACTATGTTAGCAGAGGTTCCAGAACTTCCTCTAGTAGTTACGGCACGCAAAGTCTGCGATGTGCGGTAATACGCAAATAACAAGGAATACAGAACGACTGCAAGCAGATGCCACTAGACCCGCAAGCGCGGGTTAGACAAAATATAATATACATGTGAAATTTCATACATTCCACACAGTTTAAATTCTCAGTTAGAAGTGAAGCATTCAGACAGGTTCTAATATCGCTACACATAGAGCATCTTGAATAATATGAAAGAAGACTCTTCACTTTGGATGGGATCTCCTTACCTATCCTTTACTCTTTCATTGTATAAAAGGTCCTACGGAAAAATTCTTTGCCAATGCTTTATTACAAACAGAGGCATAATGTGTAACAATGCGAAAACGGTATCTCTGGCTTGACAAGCATTATTGACTAAAGAATTACAATTACTTAGCTTCTCATTAACTATGCTAATAAGGGTAATGAGGAATATGACCGCGATAAAGCTGGGGGATGTAACACGAGTATTAACCATCGTATATAGCCGATAAAATAATACCGCACAGCACAAACGGGTATGGATGTGTCCAGAAATGGGTAAATCTAAAGTATCGCTTAAATTTCGGTTCTAAATATTATTAGTTTTTAGTGTATACCGATAACTTTACGTATATTGTATATTTCGGTATAGAATACAACTTAATCCTACGCATTTGAAAACTGTAAACTAATTTCTGTGAAAAGTTATTTTCTGGGACAAATAAAACGGGAGATGCTACTCCTAAAATAATATCTATTTCTTCGCCAAAGTTTTAAATTGAAATCTCGCGTATTTTTCAATCGTACTCTGACGTATTTCCACGTCTTATAAGTTCGTTTTAGAAAAGATCGGGGTTAAATAACCCATTTATTATCGCATCCTCCCACAAATCTAAGAGTCTTATAATTCTGATTTTTTTACGTAAAAACATATCATTTGTTCTTATGTGTATCTTCAACTTTAAATCAATAAATTATTTATTAAAAAGAATATCATTCAATGCAATTTTTTTATTTGGAAGCGTATTCTTTATAATAAAAAGGAAAACCTAAATAAAAATTGCACTAGTACTTCTTCTTTGTTATTTCTTCTCGGCATATGTACAAAATATAATGCATATACAGCATCATATAATTTTCTATACTTATTATATTTTCTTTCATTTATTTAAAAATTTGAAAAATGATTATGTAAACAAAAGTGCAGAACATTATTTTATTCATAAATTCAGAATATTGTATATGTACAATAAGCTTATTGGTCTCGATAAATTAATATATTCTCAACACAAATAATACTCTTTCTGTTTCAGGCGAATAAATCAAACATCATTTTTACCAACAACTACTGTGCGTAAGTAAATTTTACTAATTGCATTGAATACATAATATTAATTCTAATTGCAATACAGCATATTAACATTTTTTTTTCTAATTTACGACACTTTTTTTATCTAATACTTTTTGTTACATCTTAATTTTACAAAGCCCCAAAGTTTGCCTTAAAAATCCGTTTTTAGATATAGATTAAAAATTCCTTGACACCCAACATCCCACACACGCATATCCAAAAATATCATCTTATTGAAAGAAAAAAAATGCCGTCAGTCGTGGGGTTAATCAAATATCCTTTTCACTTACATAATAATATACATTCTTCTTTAGTCCACTGTTTCCTAGGAGAGAATTCTATACGCATAGAAGCATCATAATTCCCCACGCTGCACACGTGGCGTCTCGCAACTTCTCTCTCAACAAGCCCTCATACTTTCTTTCTCTCTCTCTCTCCCCATATATTAGGCTCTCGCTCTCGCATCTGTGCGCACGTAATTCATCCCCTCTCTTATCTGTCCCGTGTAGTCTATCTTATCATTTGCGCACATACACACGTCACTCCCCTCAACTTTTGGCAAATCAGTTTGCAGGGAAAGAGAGAGAGAGAGAGAGAGAGAGAGAGAGAGAGAGAGGAAGAGAAAAGCTATCGAACCCCTCGTGTGGATATACTAAATACTTTGCCGAAGGGGAATACGGTGCGTTCAGGGAGCGAGGGACCGAGGATTGCGGATCGATGACCGAAATTATCCGACCGCCAATTTCCCGCAGCTGAGATTATAATTTGTCAAAACATTATGCGGACGCGCCCTGCCCGGAAGAGTTGTAAATACGCTCATGTGAAATTATTCGCGAATGAACGAATGCGTGCGTATATCCGCATATGGTGAATGACTCGAGTAGTGGGACATTTCAGAACTTGTCCCTCGCATCGAAAATTCATCCTACATCATTGCTATTCATGAAGAAGTTTTCTATCGATTTATGCATACTCGATTTCACTTACAATGATAGACCAGTTTCGAATACCTTATGCTGACAGCTACATAGTACATAGTACACAATCATCAATCTAAATACAAATAGAATTCCCCGTGATTTCCTATCTTTCGCGTAAAATGAATACCGTGATAACATTCATTAGGAAAAAAAAATAATATTGTACTCTCTTATCGTAGAAAGCGGAAAAATCTAATCTATATTGCCAAAATAAAGATATGCATATGGAAACGAAGAGGCTGCTGCAGAGGGGATTGGCAGGTCAATATTCTATATACCTTGGTTTTATAATATTTTTTTCTGTGCTCGTGTGCAATTGATGTTACCTCATTTTTTTCCAGCTCTACGGCCAATTCTATTTTTCGTTTAAATTCATATTTTCATTACAAGTTATAGTTTAAGCGATATTGAATGCTGCTAGAAAAGCTCCTTATTCTCAGTTTTATTATATAAAAGGCTCAAAATGAAATTGCTTCCACTATTTTCTAGACTTAATAAGAATTTATTTTTCAAGAAAAACACGCAATATAAGCACTCAATTTTCTATTCTTTTTGCCACTTCCTCTGATGTTGAATCAAATTGATAAAGGAAGAACACTGGACAGTAGCTTATCAAAATCACGAGTGCAATCCACCTAAAAAATATTTACAATTTGAGTAATAAAAAGTTATCTGCATCGTTATACAACACTTTTACAAAGTACCTTTCAAAGCCATAATTACATCGAAAAGCAGTAAAATTACCCACAACAACTCTCTCGCAGAAACAATTCCCCAAAATCCAAATTACCAATCATCGAGGATCGATCGTGAAGAAAGAAGGAGAAACTCGAAATCTCTCGGTAGTCCCTCGCTTCAATAGAGACCAAGCATATACGCACACGAGAGGCAACAAACTATGTGTGCTCTTTTCGGCGCGTACTTAATGCATCGATGCGAATAGCGTATACATGCAAGGGGAATGCTGTAAAAAGAGGAAGAAAATTGCTATGTGCGCGCGCAAGAATCGACTTTCCTCGATCAGGCGGGAGTAGAAATAGATCGACTTTTCTCTCTCTCCCTCTCTCTCTCTCTCTCTCTCTCTTCCTGTTTCTCTTTTAATCACGTGTTATAAAAGGCCTCAGCGATCGACAAGCTCTAAAGGCGTGTCAGGCGCTTTGATCGCTTCACGCAAGATCGCCCTTTTCACTGCGGCATATACACCGAGCGCAACCGAGGCTTAGAAGCTATGGCTTCCCTGTCAGTGCGCCAGATACGGCCGATGGCTGCGAGAGAAAAGATATATAGATGATTCTCGCTGATTAGGTTGATCGAAAATAGACCCTCTGTATAAGTTGGGAGTGTGTGCGCGGTGCGGAGTTTTGTTTGCTCTACGCTGAGCAGTCTCGGTGGATTGAAGTGACCGTTTTAAGCCTTTGAGACAGGTTTACTTTTCGATCTAATTCTTATTATACTTTATTATTAACGTTTTGGCTTTGTGCAAATGGGCTAAATTTGATTTTACCCTCGGCTTAAGAAATCATGGCTATTTATAAGAATGTTCTAAGACCCTTGTTCGTATTTTTACAGGGTATTCTCTTTTTCGAGTACCGAGAAACTTTAAACAGCTCACCCTTATCTATATACTTATGCGCTTCTATGTCGAATAATTGAAAAGCCCATGAGGCGACACAAAAATAGTATCGGAGAAAATTCATTTTCCATTTTCATTGCTAAGAAAGCAATATTCCACGAAGCGCCACACCCGCAAAACTTTCACTCCCCTCCGTATCTAACGTCGCAAAGCTTTCCCCATACGCACACACACACACACACACAGCGGCGATGAAGCCAGCAATAGGAGGCTTTTGCTGGAAATGCAAAAACTTTTTTTTTTTTACGGATAATCCGTATTTATCTCGCGCGTGTATAGCTCTCGACATAGCGAGGCAAAGTCAAACTTTGAGCTGGAGAATTTGTTTAGCCCGCGCCAGTATAAACAACTTGACTAACTTGTCTCTTGTGTGTACCCTGGCGTTATATATATATACGTGGCAAAACGCATCACGCATGCAAATGCATAATGGAAAACATACACGGCGGGGAAAACTACCTGGACGCACACACGATCCCAGTATGGCGCGCGAGCAGTTCCCTATATTTTTCACGCAATCATCCGCGATATAAAACAACTGCTGAAAACTCGCTTGATAAAAAACGTGTATAAGCAAAGAAATATGAGTTTTGCAATTAATTTTAATCACCTATGTGAAACGATGTTTGATGATTTTAGAGCTTTTCAAAGAAAGCTCTTTGATTCAGTTCAACCGGGGCCAATTGAAAAATACGCTCATACTATGGATTGAGCTCAATAAAGATTCTTGCTCCTTGCCTTGTTAAATAAATATGCAGCGAGTGAAGCATAAACTTAGACCTTTAAAGGGAAACTTGGAGTATTTCGAAACGTGCAATAAAAGCCCTAGATTAAAAAATATAAGTAGTAAAGTTGAGTATGCTTGATCATAAATCAAACTAACGGCGTCTTAGTATCAGTTCAAAAGTAGCTATGTTCCATATTATATAACCAGATCATTAAGAAAAAGCTAATATTAATCCATCTTTCGATGTTCGTATCAGCGTCTACAAGACAGACGCCTTCGAGCATTCGGTGCACACACGCGCAAAAATTTCGGCAATAAATCTCCTTAATGTTGATTTCCCCAGTGGAATGAGTCCCGTAGTTTTTGGCGAGTGTTGCGCAGTGCAAAGGTCGCCATACAAAATCAGCATACATATGCGGCTTACAAATGTAGGCAATTGTTCGGGGGAGCCCCAGTGCAGCGGGTGATTCATTCGCGAAAATGGGGAAAGTTCAGGCCCGGTTATCAACGCCACGGCACTCGCATATATAAAGCGTACAGGTTAACGTCGTTACGTGTGTGGTCGCTTTAACTCGCGGTGCTGAAAAGGCACTTGCGAGGCCGTTCGCGAGTCTGCGGCCTCATGGGCTCGTAACGTTTCAATGCACTCCTGTTACATATATCCTGTCTGCAGTTGGAGTGTTTTGGAATTTTTCGAATTTCATATTGCTATCGATTCTATTTTGTACTCGACTTTTAATGGACTCTTCCATTATATGTGTAATATGGAATACTTCGGTGTTAACGATAATTTGATCTTGTGCATTTGCATTGCAATCCTTTTGAATCTGCGTAGTAAATTTTTGAAAATTCCAGCTGATATTGTAAAAAATTTCCAGTATTAGTTATTTTGAACGTTTAAAAATCTAAAAAAAAATTACATTACATAATTATTCTAGGGATTTTCATAGATAAGTGAGATTGACATAAATTAGTCATAACTACACGTAATGATACTTCTTTTTTAAAAGTTTACATTTGAAAATCTTTAAAAAAGACTAAATCCAAATCTAAGATGGTGCAAAATATTTTTACGTTCTATCGTGATTCATAAGCGATAAAAATAAATGATGGTTTCGAAAAAATTGTCAGGACGCTTCAAAGCGATTTATTGGAAACTCTTATCGCAATAAAGATAAGATATTCGTAATTTACATTATCAGCTATAACCAAGATATTAACTTCTTATCTATATCAAATCGAGGGTTTTGAACTGTCATTTCCCAAACGATTCGACAGCGCATCTGCTGGCGAAGACTAGACTATGAAAGTTCGAGACTATCAGACAGCTTGTTGTGGGAATGTTGTTTCCTTTTTCCTGAAGGAAACTACAGGAAACCCAACTATTTCCTAGCTGCCAATTCTGAGAAACTCCTATCGCTTTAGTGTTTTCTTTATCAAAATAATGTTATGATTTTAAAGTTACGTTTATTACGATTTCACATAGTGCATATCATTAGAAAATTAATCGTTTAAGATAGCTGGACTGTTTCACAAAAGCAACCGAATTTTTTTTATCTGGATACCATTTGTGTTTTTTCTCTCTCGCACTCATCGCTTGAAAAAGCAATGTACAAATTCATAGGTACCCAGTGTAAAATAAAGTTCGCTTGGCGAAATTTTCGCGGAAATTTGACCAAATTTGGGAAACAGAAAAATTTGAAATTTCAAGAATTAAAAATTCTTATACGTGACCAAAGCTTTTAAAAAAAAGCTTGCGAAACACGGAAACTGGAAGGACGGGCAAAGTGGGTACGAAATAGTCGAAGGACTTACGAAACCCTGGATCTCTCTTGCTCCAGAAACTTCTTCTTTTACCAACCAACAGAGCTAATCTTTTATTAATTCTGTCTATTAAATTAAATGAAGGTTATAACTCACTCCATAAATAATCTCGATTATCTTGAATGTTTTAACCTCAATTAAATTATATTGACGGAAATAGTATCTCACGTTCAATCTGTTAAGCGTAAACACTTCCCAATGCGTACGGTTTTCCATTTTAATTGTCATTATTTCATAATTTAGGGCCAATTAGCCAAACTTGCATGTGTATAAAATTATCTCCAGGTACAAAAAATTTGCTTGAGGTAAGAAGATACCCACTTCTTTTATGATAAAGAGTTAAAATAAATTTAAATACTTATAATACACTATCGTTAGTAAAAACGCAAGTTGCAGTATTTATTTTTATTTAGTATTTTATTATAATCGTTTTCTATCGATTGTTTATTTTACTTTAAATAATTCAAAGCGTAAAAGATCATTCTCAGCAAATTACTGACAAAGTAATAATTTGCTTCAGCTATAGTATTCTGACAATATGCACTGAAAAAAAGGTCGGTTACCATTGCCTATGTCACCGACCCTGTCATTGCAGTAGTGCTCTAAGGTATACGCAGCTGTGCTACATCCGCAGTATGTACCGACACTAAATCGAAAAGATGAAAATATGAAATATTAATTTTATAAAAGTGTAAACTTGAGAATTTAATAATGTAAAATGAATCTATCGTTCGTTGTAGTAGTAGTAGTCTTTATTTTAACGTTATGTTTTACAAATTTTATACAAAGTTACACTTGTATTATTCCTTAACCTATTTCCTTCTGGTCGCCGTCCAGCATTTTCCTTCTCTCTCTATTCTAAAATACTTCATTTTCCTATTTGCCTATTTTCGCTCTATTTTATATCTTTTTTCTTTTTCTATTTCTATCTAACCTGCTCTCTATCTCGACCTATTTTCTTTCTAATGTCTTTATTCAACTCTTCTCTTCTTTGTTCTTCATCCTTGCCTTCTTTCTTTCCACCTTTCTGTCTCACTTAGGGCTGTTATCCCTTCCTGCTCTATGTTCCTTTTCACTCCTCCAGCATTTTTTATTCTTCCTCTTTTACCTCTGATTATTCTTTCTTCCTGTTCCTTCCTTTTTTTTCCTTTTTTACGTTTCGTCTCTCTTAGTCCTCCCTTCTTTTTTTTCTCTTCTATTTTCTTTTCTTCCTCTGTTTTATTTTCTCACTCTTCTCGATACCTATTCGATTCCCTTATCTTTCCTTAACCATGATTAGCTCTTTTTCCTCTTCATCCCATACCCAAAGCTCATCTTCAAGGTATAGCTTTCCGTATGCTACTTTAATGGTGAGTTTCCTTTTCAATCTTCCTGATCTCCTAGCTTCCATAATTCTTTTTTCACATCTTTTTTTCTCTTCTCTAATTTCCCACTGCATTTCTCTTTCCTGTTTTGTTAAGTCCCCTTCTATATATATC
>UELV01081869.1:5726-26237 GCA_900490015.1 Megastigmus stigmatizans
CACACACACACACACATGCGCGTACAATGGCAGACGAACCGTATAAAAGGGAAATGAAGTAAAGCAAATGAAGCAAAAAAAAAGAGAAACACACAGTCTTCGGGCCCAAGTCCGTCTTCGAGAAAGTTTCACTGCAAGAAAGAGAAGGAGAGCGAGAGAGAGAGAGAGAGAGAGAGAGAGAGAGAGAGAGAGAGAGAGAGAGAGACTAAGAGAGCTAATCTGAATGAAAAAGGACCATCTCATTATTTTTACACTCCATTCTTTGCGGCACAGAAGCGCAAATACACGCTCCATAAGGGCAAAAAGAGAGAGAGAAAGAGAAAGAGAGACGACTGAAATAAAATAGCGAAAAAAGAAAAATAAGAAAGGAGAGAGAGAGAGGAATAAGGAGAAAAAAGTATGTCGTACGATTGGTCGGAAGCAGTAGTTTTCGACTTATCTTAGAAATTTCCTCATTTCCCGGCAATAAAATTTTACGCGAGGAAAAGTCCGGCCGTGAGGGCAAATACTGGAACAAGTGTAAGATAAAAGCAGTGGGAGAAAAAATATATATATGTATCGGGAGACGAGGAGAGCGAAGGCCATAAGTAAGAGCGAGACGGAGTCGGGGAGATGAACTATAAGAGTTCATTACTGCAGCCTAATATAGATTCTAAAATTCAAAATATTTATGAAATGTCAAGTGGAGATTTCGAATACACGTTGTAACTAACGCTATTTTCACTAATGAAGAAAGCGATATTACGATCAGGATATATAATTTATATTATAGTTTCTATAAAGAAACACCAGTCATTCTTGAGAATTCACTTTGTAGAAATTTAATTAAAAAAATTTTTTAACTTATTGTTTACTAAATACAGTAATATCATCAATATTAAAATACACAGTGTATATAAAAATAAGATAATTAAGTACAAAGTAAAAGTTGAAAATTTTAGCTTATATTATACGGGAGCATTATTACAACTGCCACACCCACAATTATTATCCTCATAGTCACACGATATCGCACTTCCCACGAACGCAGGTTAAAAAACAGATACATCAAAACATTGACCTTTCTAAACAACTCAACCTTAAATACTCCATTATCCATTTAATATACGTATACATAACCATCCCAAAGACTAAAAAAAACAACTAAGCCGTCAATATCAAATGCACCCAATACAAAAAACAAACTAAAGAAAAAAAAAAGATGAAGTCGCAAAATCTCGCGTTGCCCACAGATAAGGGCCATGGAATTCAGTAGTAACGACTCGCGCTGTGGTCAGACGTGTGTGTGCCTCGGCTACACCGCGACTGCTCTTCCCTTCTCTAGCTCTCTCTCATACACCCGAGGCGCGCGTAAAGCCACAAAACCAACCGAGTTCTCTCTCCCGCGCTTACAGACACCCGCGTGTGCACTTGTACGCGGCAGCGTATGTGAGTGCGTGTGTGTGTGTGTTGGGGGTGCGCGAGTGTAATGAAGAGAGACGGTGCGGGTTCAACCGAGCTTCTAGCCATTTCATTCGCGTGAGGCTTGGGAAATTAGTGGCGATATCACTTGGATGCTGATGGATTGCGACGCATTCTCCTGCGCATGCTGGAGATTGTATAATTGCTTGATGGGGCATGTGGTTTTATCTTTTTTTTTTTTTTCAAGCGAGATCTTTTCTGGTTTATGCGCTTTTTATGGGGTTTGGTTTGGTTTAGAGGTGACGGAAGAATAAGGCGAGTGTCGGATGAAAGTTTCGTTTACGATGATGTTTTTAAGGCTATAGAGGTTAAAGTTTTAAAATGACTAAGTGTAAATGCTTGCAGTGACTTTTTATGATTCATAACCAGAGAGAATTTATATTTAAGAAAAAAATCCTTAAACAAAGTTAAAATAAAAGTAATTAATTGAAAGAGGACTAACTCTATTGGCCAAACACGATTAATGTTTGTATCTTACTTGAAACAGGTTTCATGTATCTACCTATTTTTGTGTACGCATTCACAAAATTCCTTGTAACTCATTAGATCTTTTTTTTTTCAAATATTCTCATTACTTCCAACCGAAATAGTTTACCTGCTACATTTAACACACACACACACACACGCGCGCGCGAGTGGAAAACTTTCTTCAAACGGAACGCACATAAATAACGAACTCCAAACTTTCGATTCGACCGCAAAAACAAAAATTTCCACTTTTACCTCCGGCAATCATCGCACATCAAGCACTCTTTATTCAAACCACGACAAAATTACCCAATAAATAATCCATCTATTTTTGCTATCTCATTGCATTTCATTCCTATACACAGCAAAGAAAACAAAGTACAGGCCACAAAATTCGAACCTACGATCAAAGAGCCGAAATCACCTCAAAAATCCTGCTAAACAACAGCTGTTCCACCACAGAGCCTATAACCTAGTCCTCTATCCAATCCACACAATGAGCACGCGTGTGTGAGTGCAGTTGCGACACAGCGAGTCGAAATCGATGCACGCAAACTCAATCCTACCAGCAAACAGCCGCGAGCAAGTCAAGAGAGAGCTGAACTCGCGTGCGCAGAAAGACGACCAACTCTTTCTTCTCTTGCTCTCACCCCCACACACACTGCACCGAGTGATTAAAAAAAGAAAGCGACGGCGACGGCGTGATGTCGTGTATGTATTATTTGCATGAAAATCCCTGCATGGATACACTACACACGCGTGCAGTCGCGCGTTGGCTACATAATACACACACGGTGCAGTAGGCGTAAAAATGGGGTCTAGGTTCTCATGAACGTATCGCACGGCCGTTAAGCAGCAGCAGAAGCAGCAGTTGGTTGGCGCGGAAGAAAGTCTCTCTCTCTCTTGCCTCGTCGGGTACATAGCGTCACCTCGAAGGCATTCAGAAAAAAGGAGGCCAGCATTAAAAGGGAACTCTCTCTTTCTCTCTCTCTCTCTCGCTCTCTCGTGCACAGCTAATCTTTAAAGGGGATGGCGATGACTTCGCACACGCGATACAGGTTACGGTGTGTATGTGTGTACAACCACTGTGTACCATAAGGAGCTGGTGGTGCGCGACGAGGTTCTTATTTAGGCGATACGCTCACTTCTTTTCGTTTTTGCCTTTGGATCTTTCCTTGCGGCTTTTGAGACGTTCCCTGCTGCTGCTACGGCTGCTTATCGTATACCTTCTTTTTTCGAAAAAAAGAAAAAAAAGTGCAGCACCGAGTTTTCAGGATGGTTTTCCGTGCGAGTATACTATTTTGCCAGAAAAGTGATTTATTTTTATCTGTTATATATCGGCGCTGCAGGATAAATCAAGTTAATTGATTATTTTCCCATCAATAGAAAATGATTTATCGGCTCTCCGTAAACGTTTTTATGACAGATATTTTATAACTATAACTGTAGCAGTTGATGTTTTCCTTGCGTTAATTTTTGCAGAATTAATAAAATTTACGATAACAATTTGGAGGAAAAAAATCGTAAAAATTGAAAAGCACCGACGAATCGAGGCGATATCGAGATATTGCGAATATATAAACCGCTTTTACATTTCAACGCGCCGGCGTATGATATGAATTTGCTTTTGATGTCATCATCGATAGGTTAAGTACCCGTGGGTGATATTCACTTTGAGCACCTAAGGAAATTTGGTAGTCAATAAAGAAGAGTGTCGGGAAGCTGTGTGTGCTGTGCAGTTTCGTCATGCGACCTAATACGGATGTGCAAGTGCCATTAAAACTCTAATTTGCCGCTGAAATATTGATGGAGCGATGGATCTTAGACGAAGAGAAAGTGACGACGTTCCAGTGATGCGACCAGCCCTATGGCAATTACGATATTAAACTACGCGGAACCTTAATTATTTCAAGTTTCAGCTTGACAAAGATTTTGTTAATTGGGATGGATGGAATTTCGATAACAGATTTCACCGATTGCGCAAATTTAATCAGATTCTTTTGTCCTTTTGTAGAAAATAGAATTGCATTTGCATTGAAATGAATATGTTACCTTTAAGATAGTTTATTTTTTCTTTTGAAAAAAAATGCTTGAATCGTATTTATGCATTTTGCACTTAAATTAATAAAGTTTATTATTGGAAGTCTACGTTCCCCTGCCCTTGTACTATTTTTAAAAAGAATAATTTCAACATTAATTAATTAAAAATAACCAAGAAGGGTGGAATTGGGAACAGGTTTGAAGAACACGTGTAATGAATTGCTTTTTAATAAACGCTTATTTTAAATAAATAAACGTATTTATTTTTCAAGGTTAATTATTATGCTATAATAGAAAATTTTAAGGAGTAAGATGATTTTTACAAAATTTTATTATCATTGAGCTGTATTGACAGAAAAATAATGACATTTTTCAAAGATACAGAGTACTCGATTCGGTATATAAGACAACGTTCCCTCGGGGTATACGTATAAGATACATACCATTAAAAGTACGCGAACAGCAAAAGAAATTGGAAAAACGGATGATCTATGATGGCATAAGCCGAGATGAAAATTTTAGATTAAATTTTTCATCTTTAGAGACACAGTCAAAATCAAATAATCAAATAACCAAATAATTAATCTTGGATAATCAATTGTTGTCAATACTCTTCATTAAAAAATCAAATGTACTATATTCTAATAATATCCTATATCAAAAAAATTAGGTAGGCTATACTATCTTAGAAATACTTATAACGAGTAATTACATTTTTTTAAAAGCAAAATAAGTTTTATGCATCTAAAGGTATTTTGAGCCAGTTTTATGAGCAAAATATAATAAATCTTGGATTCAAGTTCCGCATTTGCCACCGAAGCATTAATTTTTCAAGCCTACTTAAATTCAAAATAGTGTAAGTTCACTGAATAAATACAGCTAAGGAGCTAAAACGTTTTCATTGAGAAAATAATCTCTTGAAATCTGATAAAACTGTATGTCCCAGGTTCACGATAAAACATTTATTCAATCCAAACAGATGGCTCGGGTATACTAAAATAAATCTCAGTTAGTCTTCCATAAAACGCAGTTTTTCTTCCCCATTATTTCATTATCAATATTTATTCAAAAAGGGAATTAGCATTCAATCTTTTCGATTGGAAGAGAGAAAGAGAGAGAGAGAGACATTCAGCTATATTGAGATTAAATGTATTTTATAGCTATATTTAGACGATTCAAAGATACCAGACAATACATACATGAAAATAATATTTGCCGTTTATAAATCGGGAAAGGTTTCCTTCGTGTTAAGAAAATAAAAGCTACATCAGATAGATGTCGAGAATGCTTTTGAAGTATGTTGTTCTCAATCAAGTATAAAAAAGTATTCGGTACATCAATGCGTGATTTAAAAGCATATGTATTTCCATGTATTATTAAATATAGAGAAGAATAGCTGCAGAAAATATTAAAATAGTATCCAATCCTTTGTTCTAACAATTGTTCTTGTCAACTATTGTATTGTTGAAAACATGGTGCGTAATATTGCCGAAGGTAAAAACTAAAAAGCAGAGCTCGATATTTTTAGCAAAAGCACAAAGGTATCATCCGTTACCTAACCTTCGCATTGCAAACAGCCAAAGTACGGCTGCAGAAATATAAGCTGAAAAGAGACAGGAAGAGTTTCACGAGAGAGAGAGAGAGAGAGAGAGAGAGAGAGAGCAGTTCAAGTTTTAATCACTGCGCGAATCCAAAGCCGCCGTGGAAATATCGTTAAAAGCGCCGATATCTTGCGCTGCTGCTGCTGCTGCTGAAGGAGTAAGAGAAAGAGGTGAATGTAAAGCTAGATGGTGGGAGAGAGTAGGAATGAAAAAGAGAGATTGAGAGCGAGAAAGAGAATGAGAATGAGAGAAAGAGGAAATCATTCGAACGCGAATAACGAGTCGGAACAATACGAAGAATCGTCCCTTCGATTTCTTTTCTCTCTTTCCCTCTCTCACTCTCTTCTTTCTTTTTTGCTCAGGGAAGAAGAAAAAGAAGGCTTTAATGATATCCCCGGCGAGGAAAGAAAAAGGACGGCTTTTGAAAGGAAGAAATCACTTTAGAGATTTCCGCGAGACGTCTGTAATCGGGGAAAAAAGTTTATGCATACATTATATTTGAGGAGGTGGTTCTTCGAGGATATTCGATACTTCGCGATGTATCGAAGATATGCTATTGTATAACGATATCCTTTTTCAATTTGTTTATTGGATAATGTACGTGAAAATAATTTACATTTAATTCGGTAAATAATGTGATAATTGGGGAAAATGCCACGTCAGATGAAATTGTTGTCATTTTCAAAATAATCATTGAATAGCAATGATAATTATGACAGTCTTTTTTTTCTAATTGCAGGGTAAACAGATATTCACGTGGTTTACTAAACGCTTAAAAAAAGTATTGTGTAGTTATTAACGCCAAATTTTAATCTTCGCATCATTTTTTTTATTCATATTACTTTTAAAAGTCAAATTTTTTCCTAACACACAACAGATTTTTACAGTAACAGTAACTTTAAAAATGATCAAGGTTAAAAACATATTAAGTATCAAGGTTCAAATTGTAATATTTTGGAAATTCAAATTCTTAACAAATATACTATATCGTTTGTCATTTCGGTTTACACACCATATCGAGTATACATGCAGCATCTTCTTTCAGTCGATATAACCCCTCCTACGTCAACCGATCGTTAAAAGCAAAGCATCCAACCATCAAACCGATATACCTAAAATCCCAAGATAATCCAGACGAACAAAGACATCATATTTCGTATATATATACGAAGCTAAAAACACCGCAAACGAAAAGAAGAAAAAAAGAAGAAAAATAAATAAGAACGTATAAGAGCAGGAATGACTCACCGTACAGCTTCATCTTGCCGCTGTGATTCATCAAAATGATGATGTATCCTCCTAAGTCGACCATTTTCCCGCTCTATCTTGCCGCCCTGCGAGGCGGTCTAACGAAGCAACAGCCGTGTGGATATTATCACTGCCTCCGCAAGTAATATAAGGAGAGCGCAAAAGCGAGTGAGAATAGGAGATAAAGAGAGAGAGAACGCGCGCACCGATTACTACGGTCTACGGTTATACGCGCGTCATCTTCGACGACTGCAGTCCCGTCTCGTTCTCATCCTCCTCCTGACACCGTTTACTTCCGCTCCAACTCCAGATATCGTCACTCGCGTACCGTCAATCCATCGTAGCCCGCACATATACGCGAAACCGATTTATATATAAATATATGTGTGTGACGAGCACTCGTGCGTATCACTGGGAATCGTTTACGAAGGGGCTGTGCGTATATGAATGAAAGAAGGGCCAGCCGGGGCCTGTGGGGGCCCGGGCTCTTTACTACATTATTTTCGGGTACGATAAGAGCAGCTGCTACGGGCACCGGCCGCGCGGTGCTCCACAACTCAGTTCGACGTGGAGGCTTGACTGTGAGAGTAGGCTGCGACGGCTGCGAGCGCCGACGACCACGAGTCGCTCCTGCTGCTCGCAGCCATCGGCGACGGCGTGGCGGACATCGACGGAATTCCGGTCTGATGGTGCTGAGTTGTTCCTACTGCTGCTGTTACTGGCTGACGGCTGGCGGGCATCGTTGGCTGCTCCTGGTAACCGAGTCTACTCAGAGCCATCGTTGGGCCTGAAAATCCACGAGATTCATTTCTTTTAGCCAAGTTTATACATATTGTATGTGTGTGTGTGTGTGTGTGTGGTTTGGTTCGGGATAGCAATGGAATGTTATTCGTTTTGGCATTTCACTTTCATTTCGCTGTAGCGAATAAATATTGTATCGATAATGAACGATGCAAGGCAGGAAAAGAATTGTCTTTTCATTGGATTCTTTGAAGGTTTTAAACTATTATACTGTTTATGAGGATCTTACTGAATGAATCAAGAGAAAAGTCAAAAGATATGATTTTTTCAACTATTACGGTTAAAAGAGTATTTTTAGATGAAAATATTAACAAAAAACATTATACTTGATTTTTTAATAGAACAATCGTTAAGTAATTATGTAACGATAAATATAAAAAGTATATAAACATTTTTAACTTGTAAGATCGCGTATTATACTGTAAACGAAGAATTGAAAATGTAAGGGCAGCTAATAAGCTAATGTAATATGAAAAAATATACATTGAGTTTTCAGCAGTAGAAGAAGCATTGGTCTAGTCAGACATTCGGCATACTTAAAACACAGTTATACTTTATTCTAATTTTTGGCTTTGATTTTTACAAGATTAATTTTTTTATCTAACAGTTGCTGTTTAGTAACAGTTGAGTTTATTACGTTCCGTAGTAACAACTTTTTTTACATTTCGATACTCAAAACTTCTGATTACATACTGAATAAAACGTTTATAAACTTTGAAATGGAGCTGTTATATCGGTCTGAAAAAAATACTCTGAAAAACTAAAATCCGAAAACTTTGAAAAAATTGAAACGTTTCGAAGAAAGACGAAATGGCAAAGTGAAAAAAATCCAAAGACCGAGAGAAATATTTTGAAAGATGGTATTATTTGCTCCGGATAGAATCTTCATCTTTTATCCATAACCTCATATCGGTCAAATATCACTGAAAGACGAGAACCACGGAATAATATTTCGTTTTTACGTTACAGTTCCTCCACATTTCTTCTTTTATAGTCCAGTAAAACTTATTCGATCTAAAGTTGTGTCAGGTGCTACTGATGGACACATTGTGTCCACTCGTATAACTTTTTGCATTGTTGAGCAACGGCGAGTTAATTGAATTTGAAAACCATAACGCGCGACTTTATTGTTCTTCGCAAGACTAATGATTCAATAGAAATTGATATCCACGCATTAAAGTATTACTCGTTAATCTTGCCTACATGTAGAGGTTCTTTTTTTTCCAAAAGAATAAAAGTTCTTTCAAAGGCTAATAAACTGAGTTAACGACATTTTACCGTTTTCGAACATAACCTAGTAAAGATAAATGCTTTGTAATTGTTACTTGAAAATCCCTTTTTTTCAAAAAATACCATGTACTTGAATAGCACGATTAAGGAGAATATTTGAAACAATGGAGGTAATTTGACTTTGAGCATAATGTAGTTTCATCATTTTTGCCTCGTTTTCGCTTTTTCGTTGTTGCACTCGACGATTAAATGATCCATTTCTGTAGCAGCATGCACAAACCATTTTCAAATGAAAATTGAAATTTTTTTCAAGGAATTACGATATTGCGATATTAATTTGTGTAATTTTAGAGTGTTTTAGTATCATGTTTCATGAATCGTTGTAGTATTTAATTTTGAATATGTTCGAATTCAATCTTTTTCATACTTATTGCATCAATTTCGCATGTTCAGGAAAACAATTTACAAAACTGTAATATTCAAAGAACAAAGATTCTTTCGTTACACAATACCTTCACTGTTGTTTACCTAAACGCAATATAAATCACCTATGATAACAAACTTTTCAACCCCGTCCCGAATACATCATTTCAAACTCAAAACTAATAAACATTCCACCCTATAAAAACATTACTTCGTTTACGAACAAGGTTATGTTCTCCCGTCTAAGCTTGTTCCTCGAATTTACATGTCCTACACACGAAACTTCATCGTGCACACGAAAGCCTATATAAAAAGAAGTTTTGAATCGCGTTCAAAACAGCCGTCAAAATCTGCCGATCTAATCAGAAACTCCCATAATTCTTAGGATCGCTACTACCCAACTAGTATCACCCAAGCAGCATCAAAAGTAAAGCTCAATTCCCGTAAAAAAACATCAAATCAGGCAGCAACGCACGCATCACGAGACACTGAAATTTTAGACTCTGCCACTGGCGACACGCATCCACCTACAATTCGCTCATCCCTACAAACACTAGACTCAACTACAACAACAATAACAAAAGCAATGCCAAGACAAAAAATGAAATTCAAGTACATCTTACATACACTTATCAAGCCCCACAATTCTCTGTCTGCTCGTCTCCCAATCAAGTAACTAAAACCTCTCTGTGTTTCTCTCTCTGTGTGTGTATGGGTTATGGAGCGCCGAGAGCACAGCGCAACCCACACCCTCTCTCTCTCTCTCCCTCTTTCTCTCTCTCTTGCTTTTCTACTTCTGCACCACAGCCCACAAATAACTCGAAAACAAAAAGAAAGAGAACGAGTATGTAAAAAGAAGAGCCGTGGCAATATGAAAAAAAAAAAAATTAATCGTCAAAGCAGAAAGCCGCGAAAGAGAGTAGGTAAACGAAATTTCAGTGTCTCGAGCTCGCGAAGGATGCAGCGATGCAACTGCCACAGCTACTCTCTCCGAGGAATCGAATATGCAAAACAGAGAGAAAGAAGGAGGGAGAAAGATAGGGATGAAAAGAAAGAGAGAGGGAGAGAGAGATAGAGAGAGAGAGACACACACACAAGGGCGTATGGAAACGCGCGCGAAAAGATAAAAAAAAGGAGGAGTAAATGAAGAGAGAGCGAGGCCTTGACTATAGAGAAAGTGTACTCACGGATAATCGTTCAGTCGTGGAGCAGCAGCAGCATCGCCGCGCGAAACAATCCATCGAGCAGCTCCTCCTCGTCCATGTCATTCTCTCTCTCTGTCTCTCTCGCTCGCTCACCTACAACTCCGCCTCGAGAGATTTTTCGAGGTTACGTATGACTCCTTCTCCCACTCTCCCTCTCTCTCTCTCTTTTACACACACGAATCCCACACAAACACACTGCTCGCACAGCTTAACAACCGATAAACAATAAGGCGCTAGTAAACAAAAATCTCCGCGTATATAAGAACAATGTTTGAACGAAACGGCAGAATCGGAGGCAGCTCTGTCTCGGGCGCGCGCGACTTTATATCCTAGCGAGGAGTATCCGCGAGAGTTGACATGTCCGCGCTCAGTGTGTGCTCTCTCTCTCTCTTTGTGCTGCTCCTCGCGCGCTGTCCGCTGCTGACTCTCGCTGGCTGCTTGTACAAGCATATATATATGGCACACACAGGCTCACTCTCGCTCTCTCTCTCTCTCTCCTCCCCGCTAGCAGACTATATACCGGACTAAGGGATCGTCGCTGCACTCTTCCGTGTTTCTCGCCACTTGGCTTGCGCGCGCATTCTCGAGCTTCCGCCTCTCTGTCACTCTCTCTCTCTCTCTCCCTCACGCTCGCTACCTACAGGGGGGAGATATTTCTTTTCTCTCTCTCTCTTTCTCTGTCCTGCTCCGACACTCAGCTGGGAGACTGTGGATCTCTCGCTGCGAGATGATGATGCTGCGCGCGCTGCAGGGATTGTGTGAGGGGCGGTTGGGTGTCGGAACGCCAGATGAAAGCTGCTGCTGTTGCTGCTGCTGCTGCTGCTGCTACTGACCAATGTTTACGCGCTGCGAGTATTTTACGTCGACCTCGCCAATTTCTTCCGTTATTGCGTCATAGGTATGGGGTTTTAGCGGTTGCGCGTGTGCGTACAATTTTTTAATAATATTTAGGTAGGTAGCTGATTATGTTGCTTTCGGTTGAGATTTTGTTAATCATATTTGTTTTGAGGGATTGCTTTATAACTAAGTATTTATGATAGAAATTGTTTAGAATTTGTTTAAAAACCTGTATTTTACACGGAAAAAATACAAAAGTTTTGAAAACAGTACAGAAAAATTAAGAAAATTTTTTTCGATTTTTATGAGACTTTAGAATTAACTTTGTTAATTTTCAGCTTACGAAGAATAATTAAACTTCTAAAAATAATTTATTGCATTCAATTAAGTTTAATTTGATCAATATCAAACGATGCACGAGCAGACATTTGATCAAAGCTACGACGCTTGTACAGAATTATAATGGCAGTAGAAAAGGTCAGCGACAGGTGAGACATTTCAATTGCAAGGATTTACGCTGTCTCAGTTCGCTACAAAATTATTAACGAGTATAAATATAATTATAATTATGCTTATAAAAAAACTACTTTAATCGAAAATTTAACTTTATTTGTATAAAATGCATGTAGGTTATAAATTTAAAATGTTTATTATCTTAACTATCTTAATTATCTTATCTTAATTATCTTATCTTAATGTAAATAGGAAATAGAACTTTTGCGATATGAATCAATGATTGATTGAAAACTCATAATTATACATATAGTTAGTAAGTACTATTATTAGTATACCAATAACATTTGCTATTTATACGGGCTGTTTCTATTCTTGAAATTTCGTGTTTATGCGTAAACATATTCTCATTACATATTATGTAATAATATAAATAAACATCAAAAACTATACATAAATGTATAAAAAATTAATAAATCTATCTTAATTCTTATCGCTTTCCATAGGCGTGTGCAATCTTTCTTTTTAATCTAAGTACTTTACAAACCTTTACTATCCATGGTAGCAGAGTCACAATATTTTAAGAAACATTTCTATAGGCTCAACATTTTTCATCTATTCATGTCAAAATGAGAAACGTTCGGTTTTTTAAAAATCAATTTTGTCCAAAAATATATCGACGGAAATCCTTTTAATCAACCTCGCAGCCTAATAAAAGAATCAACCGAATTTCCTTCTGGCAAACCAACTTAAAAACAAGACCGTCTCTAATCCCCGTTCGAAATCGTCGGGGTAACATACTCGTAGCGATTAATACCCGACCGCGTGCTTGTACCTATCGCGCAGAAAATCCCGTACAGTGTGGTATACAAACGTTCGGCTGAGTTTGAGAGAGCGAGGGAGATGCCGAGCGGGAGAGAGCAAGAGAGGAGCGCGACGCCGCGAGATCAATATAGGGGATGCTGCTGGCCTAGGTTACATCTCTCGCTGGGTGTGCAAGAGAGAGAGGGAGAGAGAGAGGGAGGGAAACCGATTGCGCGTGAGACGCTGCGCGACTGCTCTCCGGTATTCTCAATTTTCAAATTTCGGAACGCGCGCGCGGATCGTCCGCTCTTTTTGTTTGAAATTTTTTTTAAATTAAATTATAAAAGTTATTCATATAGTTGTCAGCGAGTTTCCATTTAATTTTTTTGTATTCATGCACTTGAAAATTAAATTAGCTTATCGATTTTAAATGTTCCTTTTATAAAAGGAATACTAAAATAGTGATGCTAGATAGACGTAGGCTAACCAATACATCCTTTTTCTACTGACAAATGATCTTCACATTTTTTTATTTCACTGCAAATAAATTTTAACAGATATTTTCATCGTTTTCGCCGTTGGAAAGAGATAAGAATTAAGTAATTGCCATAAAAGTATGCAAATAGTTCGATTTTAAAGGATATAGGTACAACTTTATGTTCAATTTTGTCATCTTCATAACAATCGAACTGTAATATAATTCAATAGAAACTACAACACCGGTTCGTAAAACAGACATAAAGAAACTGTAAAAATCGTATTTATTAGCCTTAATGTTTTAGTGTCCTAAAGTAGGTCAGAGTGAGGACATGCGGGGCAAACAAAGCAGCTCGCTAAACTCACCCCCAAAAATCGTCTGAAATAAAGTTCAATGTTTGTGTTGCACAAAACATCGCACATCTTTTCAATATTTACTTTGGAAACTACAACGTCGACCTAAAAATGCGGACTTACAAATTGTGATCGAACTTACGACTTTTTATTCAATACAAGTTGTTCAATAAAAATTGTAACCAAAAAGTAATCATGTACATATGCATATTGAACTATTTAACGATCTATTAAAAAAGTTTTCATTTGCACGCTATTAAAAAATAATAGAAACGAACTCTCAAATTAGATCTACATCGCAAGTAAATGGCAACCGGAACAAAGATACTTACTCTGAAAACCCCAACATTGTCGTCCTCGCATTCGCATAGAGAACCCGCTCATCGTATACCCATCGCTGTTCCAAAGAGAAAAGATAAACGAAAAATGGCATTTTCTCGCGATGAAACGAGAGAGTTTCATATACGTAATTGACAGTACTAGAGATGAAGTCGCGCACTAGACTAAAAAGAGGTGACGGTGGCAGTGGTGGTGGGGGTTGGTGGCACAAAAAAAAAGACAACAACGAGAGAGAGAGAGAGAGAGGCGGCCACGCGAGGCTTCAGTTTCGCAAGACCACTTTATTGTAACTTGTTGCGCGCGCCTTGGCGTGCACGCCGACAAGAGACAATCTACTTAATTATGTCTTCCGGCTTTTTTTTTTACCTCAACCTCCTTTTTAACGGTTCCCGCGCTTTAATTAGTTGATGCAAAATAAGTTGGCGCGCGTGTTTATGATGAGGCCTGGATCGAGGTGTCGATTGATGTTGAAAGCGCGCAAGCGAGGCGTTAGTTTTCGTTCTAATCTTTTGAAATAGAAGCTTTTAGGTGTGGGAAAAGGTGATGATAATGTGTTGTGCCGCTCTGACAATGTGATATTTTTAAATATTTATCGAATCCTGTCGTTATTCGATATAAATGTAAATATTACATAAGACTTTATGATTTTAGCGAAATGGAAGTACGAATAATTTCTTTACTGTTTAAATGTGGAAACTTTGTATTCGTAATTTATTATTGAAGCAATATTTCCATTCATTTTCTATAATCAAATAACTAAGTAGGCTGAATGTAGCTGTTTTCATTCAAGATAAACTACTTATCTGTGAAAACCTTCAAAATAATGAACAAGTAAACATTTTATTTCTCAATGTTTATTAATTACCCACATATTCATGTAATAGGTAAATGAAACGATATTAAATTTCATTTTCATTAGATAGGAGAAAAATTTACTTAATAAACAATTTTTTTTAATTTGTTATATTAATCAGATGTCTACATCAGATGTCTACATAAAAATGAAATATAATCATTATTATTTTTTTTTTATTTGGTTAGTTCATAAACCCTTGAAAATTTTCTGAAAGTCCGTCTTAAATCTTTCTTAAAGAAATCTTATTTCTTAAAGGTAGGTAACTTATTTCGACTGGATATTAGATAGAAATTCATAAGAAATAATCTTTCAGCAGGCGCGTTTGCCGAACACCGTTTAAAAAGTCTTCTTATTCAGATCACGTGGTGCTACATTGGACGGATAATATGTATAGATATACCTATGTATATCATATGTTGTGATAAACAGCTGGTGATTGGTTATACGCTACAGATGTTTTGTGTTTATATTCTATCAAAAAAATACCTTTCTGGAAAAGAATCTTATATTTTTTAAAATAAAAATCGGGATCTCGTAAGTTTTCAATTGGAAAAATATTATATACACGCTATTTTCCGTATATATGCGGTTATATATGATTATTTATAAATCACAAGTAACTTCGATGTAATCCGGCCGGTTTTCTTTTATATTTTTTTATTAAAGAACATAAGCTATTATATAGTGTATAACGAAAGTAAATGATTGATTCTAAATGATTAAATCTTCAGAAATTAAAATAAATCTACATTTTGTCTAGGTTATTGTACGTGAACGTATAGAATTTATGTTTGAGAGGTTAATTATTGTACATACATATAATCTATAATCTTAAATATAAATTGGCAAAAAACATATTTCAGTTGTAGACATAATTGACTACTTCTAATTCCTTTACAGCCATATTGTTAAAGATTCATTTTTTTAGGTAAGATTAGCAGCAATGGTGAAAATTGCTCTCCGACTAAAAGCAAATCTGGAGAATGTGGAAAGTCTCGATCCATCCCCTAATCCAGATTTCAGATGGTATCTAAAATTCGCTTGCAATAACTGTGGAGAAGTGTCAAGTAAGTGGAATTATGCTTCGCTAGCTGAAGAAACACCTGCACAGAGAGGGAGTGCGGTCAATCATTTTGTTAATAAGTGTAAGCTGTGTTCGCGAGAAAACTCTCTATCCATATTACCGTTAACAGTCAGTGGGATTACATCTGATAGTTGCAGTGAATTCAAAACTGTTGTAGTGTTTGATTGTCGTGGTTTAGAGCCCCGAGAGTTCTCAGCGAGAGAAGGTTGGGTGGTTAAAGCTGCGGATGGTGGTAAAACATTTACAGAAGTTGACCTTGGTGATGGAGAGTGGGCAGATTATTGTGATAAAACTAACCAGCCTGTTGGTGTTTATGAAATTGAACACAGTTTTGAAAGAGTTAAATAATTATCTAAATATCTATGCATATATATTATATATTATAAAATACATGCATTTTATACATTATAAGTTTTTATTTTAGTATATACATCAAGTTATCATGACTTTCATATTCAATTAAGTTTACTTTACCATCTCAAAAAATGTAATCTTACAATCAATCTTAGAATATGAAAACTAATTTTGAGTACTTTTTGTTAATACAGTAACATTAATACATAATTCAAATTGTATTATCAATTAATAAATTAACGTTAAAGTTACCAATTGAATATTTTCTTAACAATGAGTATTATTGACTGTTATCATAAACTGTTAATTATAATAAAAATTTGTTCAAATTATTTACAAACACCCTTAAATTGATATTTTATTAGATAAAAACTAAATCTTCATAAAGTTAAATTGAACCACAAGGCTGTCAACTTTTAGGAATACATGTAGAATTCAATATGATCATAGTTAAAGTTGTTAAAAGGATAAAGGTAGGGTTGTACAAAATAATTCAGTATACGACACATCATTTTAATGGATATAATAAGAAAACGTTACGTTTATTACTGTATATAGAACAATCTATAAGTTATTTATTGCACGTTATAAAATTGCGTCGCGTTTCTACGTTGTCGTTTCTAATAGTGAGTATGAAAGTTTTTCGCAAAACTTGCGCAGTCTGGGTCCACCGATTTCGGGGCTTGAAGACAGTTTTAAGTCTGTACAGGAATCTACGTAAATGCCTTCAAGGCATATATGCAATCCATATAAAATGTGTCATAAAATTGTTCATGGATAGAGCTGTAAAAATATTTTAGAATACATAGGCAGAGAAAAATATTGAGATTCTTTTCTGAGAAGTACACAAAAAACGATAACGACGAAACTAAATGTGAGGTACTGCATAAAGCTTCTAATTTAGTTTAAAAAATTCCTTTTGATTAGAAATATGTTTATTGTAAATTAATTTGATTTTATCATTTAACTTTGGTATATTTAGTTACCTACTAATTAACTTTCGTTTTACCACTGTTAAAATTTAGGTCTACTTCGATTTATTTTATGAATCGAAAAACTGAATGTCTATATTTTTCTAACTCGAACTCTCTATAATTAGTCTTCTTAATGGTTATTGCTTAATTTAGTATATCACTATATAACATTGAAGTTTCTTTGATATGCACTGTAAACATACTGTATTATTTTTAAAATATTTCATATAAAATTATAGATAAAAACTTTATAATGAAATTTTATTTAAATCAAAACTAATATACTTTTAAAGCGTTTACAGATATTATAAGAACTTTGAATAATAAACTTTAAAACTTTTTTTTTCTTTTAAAATTTAAAACATTTTTTGGAATATCATTGAACTAAGACTAAAAAAAGAAATGTTAATTATAGCCAAGATTTTTATAAATTCTTAGGTGTTTTAAAACGTATTTATTAAAATTATAAAAATTGATTGCGTAAAAAGTTAATTACGCAGTGCTTAAATGTATCATATGTACTTAAAAATAAGATCATTTTAGAGACGTTAAACAGTCTTATCAATCAATGCAATAACATTCTTTCGTAAAATGATTCTATTAACATGAAAATATAAAACTCTATGACTATCTAAAATTCAAATTTTCGTACATCTTACATTGGTAACAGAAAATAAACTATGATTAAGGAAAAATGAATAAGTTCTATCGCTCAGATCTAAGTTTCTTCACTATGTTTTTGGGATAAAAGTTATACATTATAGGATAATATATTTTCCATACATCAATCCGCAGCATCGCTATAGTTTTATCTGATCCAATCTGATAGTAATTATGGTCATATCTGATTACATTTGTAAAAATATAGTCAAATATAGGCATAGAAGATTACTTACAAAATCAGATATGCCCATATGATCATTATTTTTCATAGCACCAAAATTAAAGTCATTAAACACAGTCAGACATGACCAAATGCAAAATAGATCAAGAATCAAGTATATTCTCCAGAATTCAAAGGAACAAAAATTGAGCCTCCCTGATAAGAGTAAAAGTTTCATTCAAAGACAAAAACTTTCACTTTTATTCGGTAGTTTCACTTTCTGATTCTTCATCCTTTATAATTTATCGAACAGAACAGTCCATTATGGTTTATAATCTACTCATTCATCGTCAGATACACTTGCTAGCGATAAACATCGGGTCTGATAAATTACATTATCACACCATCTCAGTTCTGAACGGATCCAATAAGAAATTCTTTTCGAATCGGATTATTGTTTCGAGCTTTAGTCTAGTCGTATACGCTTAACTTACACAATCGGATCTGCTCAGATCTGATCTATTAATTTCTGTTTCTCACAACACACCTTGACTCCCGTACAGACTTTCGACCGTTCACACACAATTAATATAATATATATTATATATAAAATAGCTCCAAGGCAGCCTATGTAGGAAGAATGACTAAGGAGGGAAGTAGTAGTAGTTAGACTCTTTTTTAGCGAGTCCTCTTGCAGAAGATCCTCAAGAAGCCTCTAAAGAGGTCGCAGACAACTCATCTTCAGGGCAGCGGACTGATCCTCTAAGCTTTGCTTCAAGCCCTGCAGCGTTTCGATGAGCATCTGTTTCCTCAGCTGCGAGTAAGACGAAGCTGCCGAGGCCGATTGCAGCTGTGGTAAAAGACACATTCCATTATTTAGCGAATAAGGCCTAGTTCTATTTTATAAACGTCTCTCAGACGAATGAGTTATTAAATTGTCTACAATTTTAAGATAGTTTTTTAATTCGACAATTTGTTAATGCGATTACTTGTTAATCGAGAAATTGAACATAAGTTCTATATGTCAACAA
Organism: Megastigmus stigmatizans; assembly: GCA_900490015.1. Classification (NCBI taxonomy): domain Eukaryota; kingdom Metazoa; phylum Arthropoda; class Insecta; order Hymenoptera; family Megastigmidae; genus Megastigmus; species Megastigmus stigmatizans. The sequence goes on from UELV01081869.1 coordinate 24,590, forward strand.
TTCATAAAATATTCCAAAAATACATTCTATAGTTAATTCCGTATTCAAAGACAAAAACTGAATTCAGATGTGAAACGCGCTGAGAAGAAAAAAGAAATCCTGCCTGTGGCTGAAGCTGCTGATCGTTGGCACAATCGCTATCGGAGCTTCTGAGCCAGGGGGCAGCCTGACGCTGCTGAAGCAGTCGACCACCGTCCTGACCTTCGTACACCTTACGCTTGACGGGTTCGCTCTGCGGACATGCGTAGTGCTCGGACGTCGAGCTCAGCTCGTCGCTTGGCGCGGCGCCTCCCGTGCTACAGCTTTTCATCAACGTTGGATTCACGTCTATCGACCTTTTGTGAAACGAGACAAAACGAAATAAGTCATTTTTAGAGCTTCTTCGAGAAACTCATTAACTGAATTGAATTTTATGTTTATTAATGTCCATTCTACTTACTGGAAAACCGTAAGATTGTTTGATGCCGGTTCTGTCGAAGATATTATTTGACTGATCACTGGCTCGATTGTTTTCTTCTGTTGCTGAAACCAAAGTTTTGTTTTAGTAAATGCGGTATATTTTGCCGAATAACTATTTGCATTTAATGATATAATGTACCTGTTGAAGAAGTCTCTTCGGACTAGAATGATCGAGTAGATCCTTGATACTGCCGCTCGACAGTTCAGGCTGCGAGTTCCTGCTCTTAGACAGTGCAAGCTCGATCGTAAGCTCGGCATTCTTGATGAGCTCGACTCGCTTATTCGGTGCAGATCCCTTGCAGGTCTGCGATTGCTGTTGCTGTTGATAAGGTCTGCGCGGGAATCGCGAGGGCGAACTGTCAGCTGTCACGGAGGCGGACGAGCCACGACGACTGTTGCCGGCCGAGTGCTGCTCCTCGCGCTGCAACTGCTGCTGGGCGCTCACCAGCATCCTCTCGGCTTCCATTATCAGTTGGGCGTACTTCAGATCGGCTTCCTTGTCCGCCTCGATCAGTGCCAGCTCCGACGCTGACATGTTCTTCAGCGAGCTTGTGCTTTCCTATGAAGTGGGTGAGAGCGATTTGTGTAAGATTCATTTGAGAAAAATCCAGTTGAGAAATTAATTAAGTACATTGCTTAACTTTTCTTGGCATATTGTAGGATTAGGATATTTCTGAACAGATTATGGGCGATAAAGTGACTTTCGAAGTATGCGTGAACCATAGTTAAATGAGCTTAAAAAATTGTTTCGCCGTTAAGGAATAAAGAAATGCCATCGATAAGTTTAGAAGGTGAATTCCGTTTTTCAAGTTTTCCAAATATTTGGACCTCAAAGGAAATCGAAATGAAATGGCAGTTTTATTAGGTGTACAACTTTGCTTCCGCCGTTTTTCGATAGATGGCTGCAGCGGTAAGTGCCGGTTGAAATAGGCAGGTCAAAAATTTCATACAGTAAGCTTGGACATCTGTCAACATAACGATAGCAGCACATAAGTGAATTTGTGTTTGCATCAAAAGTGTATTCTCGATCGAAGATGTCAGTTTTCGAGCCAAATTCTCGTCATTTGCGGGAAGTGTTGATTTTCTGCTTTCATTTGAAGAAAACTGCGGCTGAGGCTCATCGAATGCTCTCAAGTGCTTACGGTGACGCTGCTCTTAGTGAAAGAACGTGTCGTGAGTGGTTTCAACG
>UELV01081870.1:0-21702 GCA_900490015.1 Megastigmus stigmatizans
CCACCAGAAAGAGCGAGAAAAAATCTATCGATCTATGTCTTTTGATTTTTTCTAAGAGTCTTACCGTTCGATTGTGAGCGAGTTGAACAGAGCGCCTTTTATGCGAAAAATGCGCCGCGCGCGCCCTGTGGCTGGTTTTTGGTGGACGCTCCCATATATACCGCACGGGGCAAATGACAGAAAAGGGGTAATCCTCGATCTCGTAGATGGAATTGGCGCGAAATGCATAAAATTCAAATTCCAATTCAGCAATTTTTCTTATACATTCTGTCTCCTTGTGCTAATCAAACATGCCGTTAATCATTTTCTTTCCATCAATTACGAGCCGTCATGCGTGATTTCTAAATTATGAATTTTCTTTTCGCAATTAATCAAACAAGTGCACTAACGCCAAAACTGAGGCTAACATAGAATTTTTCCCATATGACTTTACAACTAAACTTATACAGTACGCAAGTTTCACAAATCGCTTCGGACAACAACCAAATTTCATTGATAAAAAAAACCAAAAGCCCACACAGATCCTGCAGTCATTGCAGACAGACTCGTAAAGTCCCGATCCTCTTTGGCTTTGCAGACGTAGCCTAAAGCGCGCGCAGAAGGTAATGCAGAGGCGCAGGCGCCGAGCTATAATATATTTTGCGCTCCTTTACTTCTCTCGTATAGAGAGTTGGTCACAGATTGGCTCGCGGCCGCCGAGTGTGCGAGAGCTGTGTGTGCCGGAGAGCCGCGCGCGCGAACTTCCAACTCGTGCACTCCTCCGCGACTCGAGCTTTTCTCATCTCTCCGTCTTGCGCGTTTCTTTCTCTCCTGTGCAGTGCGCGTCTCTCACTCTCTGCAGCAGCAACGCGTGTCTCGTCGCGGCTTTGGCGTCGTTGCTTCCTGGTGCTCGACGACTGCGTGATTTTGTTCATTTTTTTTTCTGCTGGCCGAGTTTTTGTGCGGTTTTCCAGGTAAGATTGCCTGGAATGTTCATTTTTCTTTTGAATGGCTGTTGCTTGTCGAGTTGGATAGGAATTCGAAGGGAATAATCGCCAATTTTCTGCTATCAATTTGCTTTGATCGGTACCTATGTAGATTTTTTAAATTTCTGTAATACGATTGCTGGGATATTATATAAATCGAGCTGTCTTTGAATTTTATATAAGACGTTTTCCAATGCAGAGTTTTAAAATAAATAATTCTCCCATATTCCTAAGTATAGAAGGATAATTAGATTATTGATTAGCGATAAAAAAAAGGTGAGAAAAAGTCGTTGCCGTGTAGATTATTTCGCACCTGTACAGCAATTTATGCTCCACGATGTTAATCTACTTTACCAAAGGCATAAACCGCGGTTCGAACGAATTATGAAACAACAGTTCAATAAAGTTTTACTTCGCGAGCTCCGTGAACATCTATTAGCTGTCATCCAATACGTTTTTTTTTTTCAATTGTTATCTATTTAAAATCAAGACAGTTTTCGTAATTTATAAATATTAAAGGGTAGGTGAATGCAAAGCGTGGATAAATAGAGAAGACGCTTAAATCGCGTTCGATATATCAATCCAACCGCGCAAAGTTTTTATCGGTTTTCGAAATTGCAATAAAAAGAAATGCTAATCGTGAAGGTAGACACACAAATCAAAGGTCGCATTCAATTGGAGAGAAGATTTCCTCGTTCACGTATATATGGACTTCGAAAAAAACCGCGAACTCTCCCAATCTCACCTACACCCACACGACGTATATATATTCTTCGGTACTCTCTGCTGGCGCCTCAGCTATAAGGAATATTGATAGTTTTCTCACGTTAAAGCTCGTTTTAGAAAGCGATTATGCGCACGGCGTCTCGCGCCTATCGCAATATATATCCTTACGTCGCATCCTTTATTATTCGCGCGCTAAACTCTGTTTGTTTTCTTATACGCGCGTGCGCCGCATGAGTTCGTGAACATTTTTTTTATTATAAGTTTGCCAAAAATATTGACATTTCGCGAGAGGGAAGAGCTTTTAATTTGTCGCATGTAAATATGTAATGATTTTGTTAGTAATAGCGATTATTTCGAAATCAACTCGATATTGTTATGCAAGAATTTAATATTCCAATCGTGTTGTCAGTGGAATGTGACTTTGAAGAAATTAGTATGTTAATACAATTTGGCTTTTCCTCAGTGTGAACTATATATATTGTACGCGGTATTCAGCTTTTGTGCGCATTTCGAATTAATGCTAAATTTTCATTTTCGAAATGGTATTTTTTGATTTATTATAGCATAAATGGGTTTAAAATCATAAAAAGCTGTTATATACCATTAGATATACGATGAATGCGTGTATATTATGAATTAAAACGGAATCACCAGTGGATAAAAGTGCTGGTATATATAAAATTGCATGAATCACGATTAAGCTGTATATTATTAAACTGTTAAAAAAGAAAGGTGCAATATAAAAGAATGCAAATATTTCGGGCGTGACATGTATTTAATAATGAATTACTTTCCTTGAACTGCTGCTGCGATGCTGTTCATATTACTTTACGGGACAGTTAAAAATAACTTGTCAAAGGGATTATTTACATATATATATATATGTGTGTGTGTGACTCGTATCGAGGCATTTACGAAGCTGTTGATTTATATCGTTGAAATTTTATATGTATGCGCTTTGATATCCCTTCCCTTTTTAACGACCTCAACACTCAATTATTATATCAACGAAACGTTAAATCAATTCGCACGTTTTTTTTTTACGGTGGTAGAGAGAGTCCTGGCATTTTTCGCCGCAGAGATGACATTCTCGAAGCTAAATATCTTCTTTTGCGATTATATATTGCACGAATACCGAGATTTCCAATTAATTTCCGAAAAACACGAAGTCCTCTAACCGCACCAAAATTCCTTACTTTAGCAAAATCTCGGCACACACGCATTCTCCCCTCGAAAAAGTCCCATCCACTCAAGCAAATGCATTCCAAAACATTGACCTTTCAGCTCGCGCCAACTAAAAGAAAAATCTCGCCGTCTTCGCAGGCGGGCATAAGTCATCATAAGCCCATCGCCTCTCTCTCCTCTCTCTGTCCGAGACGAAAATAGTGCCTCGTCGTCGTCGCGCTTGACAGTCGGAATAACGCGCAGTGAGCGAGCAAGAGAGAGAGAGAGAGAGAGAGAGTATCGGCGATCGTCAGACTCCGTGAGCGCACGCAATTAGCGCGGGACCCAAGACGCATCACGTATGACATGTGAGCGCGAGACCGGCGGAGGCGGAGGCGGCGGCGGCGGCGGTGGTGGCGGCGGTGGTGAAGGAGGCGGTGCAGCCGGAGCCGAGCTAGAGACGGCCGAAGGATAATGATTACAGAACAGACTTGGAGCATGATGCTGGACAGCGATGTGACCGGCATTAACGAGTGAGTTACAGATATTAAACGCATGCTCTGGCCATTGGAATCTTTTTTTTTTCTTTTTTTGATCATGCGCCTACACGACAACAAATGATACAGTTGCAATTGCTCTATGCAATTCTCTGCGTCCAAGCTCCTAATTAGAGGATAAAAAGGTCTGGTGGCAAAATATTAGAATCGAAATTCTTTGTACTGTACTATGTATAATTTAACTGCTCCGGTATTTTCGAGTGTGAGAGATATGCGGTGATAAGTAGACTTTGTCGGCACTCGAATGAAGTCTTTGTTATGCGGATAAATGCATAACTAGTGGGTTCGATGGTATACCATAAGGTACTAAAGTGATTTAAATTTATCTTCCTGTTGATATACCCTTGTACTCGCGTGTGAAAAGGTTTTTATTCTCGTTACGCGTTCAACAGATATATCTTAGCGAAAATGATCTTTTTGGCTCTTTATAACATTGGAAAGGTTTATCTTTTCCATTTTCCAGCAGAAAGAGTCGCGCGAGTTTAAAGACGTGTCCTATCGCATTAAACTCGGGTGTCGGGAAAAAGTCAAGGCGATCGAATGCCTCACCAATTACCTAAAACATCTGCAGTCTCCAAACGAATCACCATTCCAGAGTAATAAACCGTTCCAGCCTCGCACGTATACTCGCAAAGTTAAAAAAGAAAAACCTCACTTGCCAGTCAATCTCCCGCGCAATTCGCTATCTCCTTTTCTTTATTTTGCTGGCATAGGTGACCGTCGACGACACTCGCAACTTCCGGTACACGCAGGCATAGAGACTCCCGAAAAGCTTCTCGGCGATTTTATTATAACACCACCGCGCGTGGATTAATCTCGATCTCTCACGCTATGCCAAGTGTATATCCGCTAATTTTTCCGAAAATTAATCCGTGCCCGTGCCAAATGTGTATACACGACCTGATATATCGCTATTTACCTCCGAGCGCTAATTTAACGTCGCTATGGACAAAGTGAATACTGTATACACGCCTTGGCCGCTCTCTGCACCTGGATTTATATATGTCTCTGGAATGCGACGGAGTTTCACTCTCACTCGCTCTCTTCTTCTTTTTCTTTTTTCTTTTGGAATCGTTAATTTTAGTCGAGATTTGTGAGCTTTTGATTGCGTCCACGTGTATGAATTAATGATTTTTACCGCGGGTACGAGAGAATTGCGAATCTCTGCTCTTTCGGATATATATAGGTACTGGCCGTTATAATTTGTTTGCGAGGCTGTGATTTGTTGCGGCCTAGAGGATGGAGATTTATTTCGCGGTCGCGTATCATAAGTTTGGGACTAAATTCTGTTGCGTAACAGTGATGGGTTTTGACTGATATTTCGTCGTGGAAATAGACTTGTTTTCAATGTTTCCGTTAATGTTATCGGCGAATGAGGTAATAAATGTGCTGCGCTATTAACATTTTACGGGTGTTTTATTTGCAGAGTAGCTTAAAACGTGCGATCGAAGAAAATTTACTTCCTACATAGGTAAACGATAAGGACTTAACGAATTTAGTAATTTTATCCTATATCAATTTTATAATTATTAAAGAGCGAATCAAAAGCAAAAATTAAGTTATGCATTTTCTCTCGTAATAATCCAAGAACGTACAAGTGGATCAGTGCCGAAACTTGTCGGACAAAATATGTACCAAACACTGTTGTAAAACTGCATCGATGCGAAAATTTTAGCATCGTTACAATTTATCAAATTAACTAACTAATCTTGTGCATCAATTGTCCCAAGGAATGGAACTACTATAGCAGGTCTGTTTTGCGCATTCGCAGCTCCACGATTGCAAGATGTCGCCAATTAAAAATTAATCACTCGCCTGCAACTTTGTATATAGCCGTGACCGAGGAACTGTTTTCTCGCATCGGGCAAACGAATTTTCACGATACTCATTACGAACGTTCCAATATATGCCGCGAAACAAATTGCTTCTATTGCGAATTATTCAATTTTCAAGGGAAATCAAACTTTAATCGAGAAAAAAACAAGTCATGCTTTGCGCGCGATACGGAATTTCAAAATAAGACACGTATAATCGCGGCGGCGCATATTTTCCGCGTGTCACTTAACGCGTATCGGCAGTTATAGTTATTCACATGTAACGAGAGCCTCGCCGCGTGTATCATATCATATATATGTATACAAAGAGAGATTTCGCGCACACAAAGTGGCTTTATTAAAGCGAAGCGAAGCCTGAGGATCGCGATTTAGCGGTGGCGCGGCTGTGTTTTCGAAAGCGACTGTAACCCGAAAGTCTGAAACGTCATCTGGACATTTCAAATTTTCGGTGGAAGTGTGTTTTTAAGATATATAAATAGACGGCCAGGCGGTCGCGCGTGTGTGTGCGCTGTGGAATTTTCGAGAAAACGAAGGTTTTAAATGGGAGTGAAGCGTTTCTTTAACCTTTTGCTCACTGCGAGCTTTTGTTTTTAAGCGCCGCGAGTGTGTTTTATGATTGTTGCGCAGATTGAGAACAGTCGTTTACTGATATGAGAAAATGTTGGGAAACTTTGTGCCAATAGAGTGACTGAGATACGACGAGTAAACGGTATTCGGATAGCTTCCTTTTTATTTATATTGCATCAAGTTTAAGCTCGAAATTAATGTAAAAGTTGAAAATGATTTTGCAAATTGCCGGAGTGCATAAGCAGAAAAATCTTACTTATAAAGTAACAACGGTTGTTTTTAACGTCTCCCATTACATATGGGCGAAAATCTTTCGCGAGCAAAGCGCGCGTATCTCGTTAAAGCTGCAGCGATATTGCTTTTGATTGATGGGAATTTCAGTGTCTCGGACAGATTTAAATTCGGACCAATTAAGCTCCTTTGAGAAAAGAAAAAACACGGAAAAATGAAAACATGTATTGAATGACAAGTTTTCGAGTATTATAGAATTTTGCATAAATAAAATAAATTAATGGATACATTATTTTTAATTGCTATTTAGACGTAACAGAGAAATAAAATAATTTAAATGTAAAACTTAAACTTATATACGAAAAATTGTAGTAATATTGAGAAGCGAAATTTATTTAATATAAATAATTAATTATGTGATAGTAATTGATTCCATTAACTACATTCTGATATCTTTCGTACAATCAAATTAATAGTTTTATTCAGCAATGTCAATTATGGTAGCTTTCTCGTATATTAAGTTTGATCGTAATTAAAGATTCGTCATATAAAAACATTTCAAACCGCAACGCCTCCAACGATTTATTTTTCAGAGTTAGGAAGAATTTCATAAAATATTTTAATTGCTACTTTTGTCTCTTCTCTTATCAACGAATGATTTGTACATTGTAATGTCACTTAACTTTTAATTTACTACATAACATCATCGATCTAAAATACACACACATCTAAATATTTTTTTATGATTTGTTAAAACTGTTAATATAAATAAAAAAATTGTAAATGTGACTTTTTCACAAACAATTCATGGAAGAGAGAAAAACTAGTCCTATATATTTGATTTATTTGGGATTTTTTTAGTCGCGTCAGAAAACCCCCATAATTAGTTATCTATTGAAAATTTTTTCTTTCTTCGTATTATATTTCGAGCCTCTGCATTGAATCGGCCACTTGGAATTTTGACAATCTGCTGTCAGATTTGTAATCAGCAACCCCGAAAGCCCCGAACAGTATTTCAACACAGGTGAATCAATTGAAATAGGTATCGGTTGAAAGGGTTGATCGACTTACAGGTTGAGCATCTCACCTCGTAAACAGCTATGGATCAAGGCGGTGAAGAAGCTGACGTCGGAGCGTCTGGGCCGGGAGAGTCTAGCCGCCTGGGAGGAGGGCAAGCCAAGCGTCGAGCCCCAAGAGGAGGACCAGGAGATGGACGACCGGACGAAAAAGTCGTCGGACGCCTCGGCCGACACCGACGTCGTATTCCCTGGCACCGAACAGAATGCCACCGATAAAGAGGGTAAGTTTTTTTTTTTTTTTTTTTCATATCATTGACTTCGTTGCACTTTGTTCGAATGTCATAGGAAGCATTGCACTTGACACTCTATCGTGAATGACGGCATTTCAATTGTTTAAAATTAGATTTTTACTCTTTAAGTTCTTTCACGTCCTGTTGATGGATTAGGATCGATACGCGCGCTCAAGTCGCCGTATAGGAAATACCAGTGTAATATTACTTGGAAGTTTGACAAGACACGTAGTGCCGATGTTGTTTGCTCAAATGTCTATAAACACGTGCTTTCGAGACTTACAATTTTCCGAGTTACTTAACTGTTAGGCGAAATTTAATTCGAGCATGAAGAAAACAGCGCTTAATGCCCGAAGAATCAACAGGACTATTTATAAACTTGCGATATTGCAGTTTTTTTTTTAAATTGATTTACGGATATTAAAGTGATTGCGTAATGAGCGATATGACAATGATGATTAGCAGAGAGAGAGAGAGGATGGAAAATGGTATATCCTAGAAGTATATTTTGAGTCTAAAAATAAGATTTTAGAGGGTTGTGTGCATGTGTGCGTGTAACGACAGTGACTAGAGAATAGTTTGACATAATTAGATCTAACGCTCAGTATGTTTGACATTCAGCTTCATTTTTTTAGGTTTCTTTCACGAGTTTGGGATTGATCTATTGTTTTTGTTTTCGAAATGATTGAGTAATTTTATTTTGTAAGGATTCAAAGTTCACTTTTAAATTGTATTAATAATTTAGTTAAAGTAGTTTCTATTTAATTTATTATACTATTTTGTAGCTTATCGTGGACCAGATCTATAACGAGTTACATTAGAAAATACCACTTTAACAATAGTACAATCCACGTTCCATAATAAACATTCAATTCGTAATATTTACTTTATTACTTAGAAACAAAGTTAATTGTACTATTAATAAATAATTAAAATATACTTAGGATGTATGTTAAATATATAAAGCATTAAAATTAGAAAGGTATTTTTACCTGATCATGAAAAGATATTTATAGAACGAAATAGTTTTAACAAATTACCAAGAGTTACTGTGTCTTTAAACGCAAATAGTTTTATGTTTTCCTTCGAAATAACATTTTGACATTACGGCAGCCCCACATTTCGACGAATTCCATAGTCTATGAATACTTACAACTACTTATCTTTATAATTTTATCAATATGTTTTACACGTGTGTGAATTGATAATCTTAGTTGTAGGTTTAAAAGTACACGTGGTATAAGTAATATTCCTATAAATATATTATAAACCCTAACGTCCAAAAATTGTGAAATACGATTGGCTTCCCCGCTTAAAAAACGCAGCTGCGAACCGAGCTGCGAACTGAGCTACGAATTATGCTGCGAAATGCGGCCATAAAAAATATTAAATAGATCTTAGCTATACAAACCGAGCTGCGAAATGCGGCCAAATTCGGAGCTAAGTTCACAGCTCGGTTCGTAGCTCAATTCGTAGCTCAGTAGGCAGCTGATTCTTTTAAACAGGGTCGTTTGTGACAGGTGTTTTCAAGAAGGGCATCATGTACAAAGGGATATTCTGTCCGTCCCTGACGAACAGCTTTCACAACAAACAGCTCGAGAACTCGTATCTGCAGTACTCGAATCGACAGCGGCAAAAGTCACTCATCATGCTGAACATCATAGATTTGGGACTGAAGGTAAAACACTATCTCAGCCAGGAGAGCCCGAGTTTAGGAACAAATCCTTACGCGTGTGTCGGTGTGTGTTCCAGATCTGCCTGATATCGATATGGCTGTGGAGGCGTAACGAGAACAGCAACGGCCTCGTCGAGTCGCTCGCTTGGTCAGCCTGCTGTATGTTCTCGAACGTCGTCGTCTGCGCTTTAGGCTGGTGGCGATGCTTCTCGAACAACTACCTGTACTGGGCCTCTATATTCACCTGGCTCCTCATCAACTCACAGGGTGCGTCTGTACACCTTCTTTTCTTTTCAGCTATTACAAATATTCAAAAAGCCTTCTTATACGACGAACACGATGTTGATGTTTTATTAAAAAAAAAAAAAAAAAAAAAAAAAAAAACAACAAAGTCTATGGCTATTACACGCAACGTTCATCGAAGAAGATACCTCAACGCGATTGTTTAATTATATTAGTTTGATCGGTCTGTGTAACTGGGCTATAGTTGTAAGTAGCGATAAACGAAGTCTAATTAATCGAGTTTAAAATCCGAGCCTTGACTATTAAAGGAACAATGGCAAACTCATTGATCACGTCCATGACGATCGGTACTCGTATAGCATCGCAACTAATAATCACTTCGGTAAAACAACTCGGTAACACCGTTCCTCTTTATATCAACAACATTACACATTACTTACGATCCCATAAAAAAAAAACGAATATCCAATATAGCGAGATCGGAATGAAATTTCTCGCGTGTCCGTGCACCAAGTTAAATTTTCGTACATATAGAAGAGTGAGAGAGAGAGAGAGAGAGAGTTCGATTATGTATTCTTTTCGCGTCTGCATATAGCCTCGGCCAAAAATGATGATACGTGAGGGCCGCAGGCTCGTACGACTTTGTGAAATGAAAGCGCGTTGGAGCGGAGCCTCTTTGGGACAGTGGCTCTCCCGATTAATTGAATGGATCCTCGCTCGAGAGCATCTGGTATATACACAACCTATATACTCTCACTCTCTCACTCTCTCGACGTTTCTTTTGTTCTGCTCGGACCACCGCTCGATCAATGATCTCGAACCGTTCGATTAACTGTAATAACCTTCTCTCTTTCTTTGCTGGACTGACGCCTTTTTTTTTATTCGCATATATCGATTGTCTTTGGCGTCGATTTCATTAACGCATTGAATAGTTTTGTTTTCGGTCGAGTCTATATTGCGGATCGAGCGTGGACCGATTGATACTTTGCAATGAAAGTTTAAAAAAAATATTTCCACGTGAAATCTTACACTATCGTTTTAACCATGTTTGATCAGCTGTGATTCGATGATCCCTCCTGGCGTCGACTATACCTTACCCTATAAAAAAAAAAATGTGAAAAGTAAAATGCTTCCTATAGGTTTCATAGTCGCCGGTCTGAACTTCCTGACGCAACAGCGGCTCATGTGGTACATACTGTTCGTGGTGTACGCGCCTTACGCGATGCTGCCGCTGCCGCTTAGGTGGTGCGTACTAGCCGGTTTCGGCACTGCCTTCACACACCTGTTGATAGCCGTAGTCACGCTCCTCAACGACACCCGCCATCACGAGGTTAGTCCATATACTATTCTTTCCTGCAGCGATACATTAAACTTTTGGGAATTCGGATATATGTATATGCAGTTTCTGGCGTCAAAGTGAAGATGCGCGAGAATGATGCCCTGGAAATAATAACGACGGCGCGTGTTCGATAATTAGGAAAATTTTTTTGATTATAAGAAACGTGGAAACAAAAAAGTAATATTATCTAATGAAAACTGGAAATGAATTTAGATTTTCACTCGACGCGGTAATTATAAATTCCGTACGTTGAAGAATTGAAGCGGGTCTAAAGTTTAGTCCGAATCGAATTCAATTCGGAAGAATTTCTGGGTGACATTTTCAGGACATGTCGTGCGTGTCGCGGATGGTAGCGACTAATCTCCTCCTGTACTTCGCCGTCAATCTCGCGGGGATGTACACCAAGTATCTGACGGACCGGGGCCAAAGGCAGGCATTCCTCGAGACTCACCGCTCGATGGAGACCCGCCAGAGCACCCAGAACGAGAATAATCGACAGGAAAAGCTTCTGCTGTCCGGTGAGCCTCTCTCCTTTACGACCAATTTGTCCCTTCTGCTTTTGACACGTTTTCTATACCTGAAAAGAAGGTGAAATATTTTACGAATCTCAAGAAAATTAGGATCTCGCGGTCTTATAAGTATTCTGCATAAATTGATAGAAAATATATTTTTTTTTAAATGGAAAAGCCCTATATTTTTGATCGGCGATAAATATATCATCCAATTACGTGCATCAGTATTCAATATATCGTGTCGTTGCGATCGCTCCTCGCGCCTGCGGTTTATACCATACAAAAGCAAATCTGCTGCAATGGGTTTATTTATACACACACACACACACGGGCTACGCTCTTGTTTACACACTTTTTCCTTTTTTTCCGCACTCTCGCTTATTCTCTCTCTCTTTCTCTTTCCATGTGACCCCTTCGACAATCGATGTTCCCGTGAAATAAGTAACTGGTGCAAAAATAAACGAGAGAGAGAGATAGAGATTTTTTTTGCGAAAAATTGTTGTATTTATAGAACTATGTCGTGGGAGAAAGTTACCGTGCTGAAAAAGAATAGGTAAACAGTGATCTTCGATTGGTACACGAGGCAATGTATTTTTTTTTTTTAGTATACAGTTTTAGGTGACACGAGTGACCTCTTTATACGACAAATAAAGGGAATTTGTGGATTGATTAATTTTTATACAGTATGCAAGTACAGAAAATAATGTAAACGTGTACAATGAGAATTTTGTAGCGTAACTAGTAAGGTCCCGGATCTATATAGATGTCAATTTATGTCCTATAGTCATCGTTCTTCGATCGAGTCTTTTCATTTTATCAGAATGAAAAATTAGATAAATCTGCAGTTATTGATTTTTGCATGTTTTTTTTTTAAAAACTTGGAGAGAAAATATTTTAAAATATGCTTTATCATTTGCGTCATCGCGGAATACTTATTTTTCTTTATTTATTTTTGTCTTATTTTTAAAAAAAAATTATACCGCACTCACATTTAACAAAATGTCTAATGTAAGTGCTAAATCTTAACAAAATTTAAGAATGATGGAAAGCTTGTTCATAAACAATTGTTAATGGAATAACGCGTAGATGGGACGTATTATCCATTGAATGCAATGCGTCACTCTTCGTCGATTCTTAAAAATCCTATCAAAACACTCGATTGAAAATTCCATACTCGATTTCAAATATCCACCTTCGCATATATAGGTATAATCAAGGATCCAAACAAAATCCTATATAGGAAATAAATAAATAAAACACAAGATGGGCGGGAGAACGACCAAATATACGCGTGCAAGCGACGAAACAACGAAGAAATAGAGTAGATAAATAAAGAAAGAAAGAAAATTAAACGTAACAATGTACACACACACATACATACCGTCTCTTGCGTTGTTAGAGAGAGAGAGAGAGAGAGAGAAAGAGAGAGAGAGAGAGAGAGAGAGAGAGAGAGAGAGAGAGAGAGAGAGAGAGAGAGAAAGTGTACCTGACGCGATGCTGCCGCTGCCGTCGAACACAGGGTGGTAACAGCGCCGTCCGGCGAGCTTATTGGCCCGTGCAAGTTGCTCAGCCGTGTGTCAAGGGGGTCACTAGACATTCTCAGTCGATTGCACCTCCGACAACGTGTGTGTGTATGTATGGGAGAGAAGCCGCTCTCTCTCTCTCTGTCTCTCTACGTGTCGTGCATATTCTGTACATATATATTTTCGAAAAAGGCCTTCTCTTTCGCCTTGCCTCATCGTGCTCTCATCGATTCCCCTCTCTCTCTCACACTCGCATACTCTCTCTCTCTGTCTCTGACACACACTCACGTTGGAGATGCGAGGGGCGAAAATAGACGGTACGTGCGTATCGCGCGTGCAGTTGAGACACCGATGCCGTTGGATCTTGCGATGAATCGAGATCGGTATAAATATGGGGAGATTTTTGTTTGTAGAGAAGAAAAGTGGCGACTATGGACGATTCGCAAATCGCAGGGGTGGATACACAATAATTTCAGAGCTCGCGCAATGAATTTAAGCCCCTAATCGTGGCGGAGAATTATTTTCATGAATTTTAAAAGTTTGTATCCCCCTTTAACTCAGAATGTATGCATACTTATAATATATTTGATATCGATCGGTGTTCCAGTACTGCCAGATTTCGTAGCTAAAGAAATGATAAGAGACATAGCACGAGAGACGGCCCGCGGCGGTACGATTTCTTTCACACCGAACCAATTCCACCGGATCTACATTCATCGTTACGAGAACGTCAGCATACTATTCGCCGACATCAAGGGATTCACAGGTATATATCATCGCGTACTCGCATCGCGACTCACTGATAAACCTCTCGAATGTACTAATGTTTCGGTAACGATTTACGAAAAAAAAAGCATTGGCCAGCCAGTGCAGCGCCCAGGAGTTGGTCAAGGTGCTGAACGACCTGTTCGCCCGTTTCGACAAGCTCTCGGCCGAGAATCACTGTCTCCGCATCAAACTACTCGGCGACTGTTACTACTGCATATGCGGCTTGCCGGTAGCTCGTGCCGATCACGCGCACTGTTGCGTAGAGATGGGACTGCACATGATCAAGGCGATCAGGGACGTGCGCTACACCACCAAGACCGATCTCAACATGAGGATCGGTATACACAGCGGTTCCGTACTCTGTGGCGTACTCGGATTGAGGAAGTGGCAGTTTGACGTCTGGTCTTACGACGTCACACTGGCCAATCATTTGGAGAGCGGCGGTATACCTGGGTACGGATTTTTTGCATGTCAAACCGAGCCTCTGTGAGGAGATAAGGGCATTGGGAAAGAAGGACGCTTGGATACCCGTGTATAGGGGATTTTTACAGACTTTATGGAAAATTTTGAATCAATGACTTTTTGTTAAGGGTCTTTTTTTTTAATTTTCAATAGAGTCTTTGCAGAAATCCACGTGGAATCCACATTTATACGATTTTTGAGACAATATTTTTGACTAATATTTTCGAGCGTGCTCGGAATACTATTTTTGATATAGCTAAATTTTTGTGCATAGCTAAAGGTTCCTCAGATATTTCAACAATCGATGATTGTATGCAAAGGACTCAGGGACATGTCGACACAACAGTCTTGATACAAAAACAAAAAACATCTACTTTTTCCCCCATAAGAGTTATCGAGATTTAAAATCCATAATTGAATTTATCAAAACTGGTATATAGCTTGATTTAATTATCAGCAATAATGCTGATGAGCAGTGAGCGTAACAATTTATCAATAATCCAGTAGGAGTTTAAAGTAGGTATACATACATATTTTTTAACGAAAAAGAGAACGATCCCACGTATATATAAAACGTGAAATTGGCCTGCAATAGAGTGCATGTCTATAGTTCCCCATCATCAAATAAGTCCATGCATCTAAAATATTTTAAAACAAAACAAAAAAATAAACAGTAAAAAAACCAAGCCTTGAATGATGCTAGATCCCCCTATCGTTTAACTTTTCCCCACATAATCTCTCGGTCGTGCGACGTATACTAAGCTAGGCGCAAACTCAACAGGCGAGTCCACATCTCGGCGGAGACACTCAAGTGCCTGAACGACGTGTACGAGGTGGAGCCGGGCAACGGGACGGAGCGCGACAATTACCTGAAGGACCGGAAGGTCGTGACCTACCTGATAAAACAGGTGGAGCCGTTGCGCTCAAGGCGTCGATACTCGTCCCGACCGAAAATCTGGGCCGACGGCGAACAATCGGATAACATAGCCAATCGTACGAAGAAGAGCTTCAAGATGGGAAACTCTTTGACCACCAGCAATCCGGCAACTGCGAATTCCGGTACTCTTGGTGGTGCCAATGCAGCCAATACAGGCGATCAGGACGATATCGGGGTCGATTGGACCCCCGAGATCCCCTTCGAAAATGTAACAATCTCACAAATATCTAATCAACGTATACACGTTCAGAAATTAAAGATGTGTGAAAATCGTTTTAGTTGAACAGTGCGACATCGGTGAGTAATCTCGAGTCCGATTATCTGGAGGATGATGCGGTCTCGGCTAAGAGTGAACAAGTGACGCGTGGATCGGGTAACGAGAAGACACCTAAGGGAATAGGGGGACTCGAGTCGGCCAGCAACAAACGCATGCGACTGGCCAATATCAATCCTTGGACGTTGCGCTACAACGACGAGAGTCTCGAGTCCAAGGTCCGTGTACTTTTACCTTACACTCAACTTATCCATTTAATCGGCTCGATAGATTAATGCTAATGTTTATAATAGTAGCGTTTACGTTTTATACGAGAGTCTGATTTTATTTTTAGTTCCGACAATTGCGCGAAGATATGTTCAAGTCTAACATGATCTGCTGCTTTGTCATCTGGCTGTTCATTGCTGTTTGCCAAGCAATCATTTTACCCGAGTAAGTCAACAGACGTTAGATCATTACGGATCTACATTAAATGTTTAAAAAGAGGAAAGATTATTTTATGATTTTGAATATCTTTTGGGTGCAGCTGTACGGCTCTCCTCGTGTCTTTGAGCCTAACGACGTTACTGCTGTTCACCTCATCGATCTTAGTGATGGCAGACGAGTTCAAGGGTCTGCCGACGTTCTTGCAGCACTCGTCATCGATGCTGGTGCACAACAAACAAAATCGGACCTTCTTCATTTGCGGAGTCATCAGCATCATGGCGCTTACATCTGTTATAGGCGTCATCGCCTGTCCAGTGGTAATAAACTACACACGCACACACAAGATAGATTACTAAACTTCATTGCGAATAGAGTTGGTGCATTACTGACTGTTCGATCGTAGGTGATGAGCGAACCTCAGGCATTCCAGCAGCAGGAGGCAAAGACGGCCTCGTCTTCGTCCAACGAAGTCGCACCGAGTGCCCAAGGTCTGGACAGACTTATCCTCAGCTTCCTCGAGGCCGCTCTACGTGAGAATGTTGCCGATGTATCGGAAGACACGGAGAACGACACCGAGATTAGACTCGCTGAGGGTTTGGAGCGGCCCAGACGACACAGGGAGTTTTTTAGGTATAGATAGGTTCTTTACTCGTATCGATAAAGGAAAAGTTGAATTTTGACCAACGATTTTATTTATATAGATTCTACGGCTTCGAGCGGCATTACGGGAGTGAACCGCGGATCCGCCATCACCGTAGGCCATCCCGCAAACGGCATCAGCGTCACCTCGAGACTCTCGCAATGCGCAAGATCCTATCGACCGGGGAGGAAGAGAAGAAACGACTGTTGGTGGACGCACCGCCAGCCGACAGGAAGATCCTCGAGGATGTACAGTGCTTGAGACCCGAGTACATCGTCTTCACGTGGATTCTCTGCCTCATCGCTCTCGCGTCAGCGCTGAAACTCTATTACCTCGTGAAAACTGCCCTGGCGACGATGATAGTCCTCGTTTATGCTATCCTCATACTCGTTGTTGCTAAGGATCGATTCGCCAATAGATTCGAGGAACATCAAGATGCGTTAGTTATCGATCGATTTTTCTTTATCATTGCTCAACTAATAATTATGACATTTTCGTTAACCGATGACAAAAGGGTGAAAATTAAGAATGGAAATTCCATT
Source organism: Megastigmus stigmatizans (assembly GCA_900490015.1). Classification (NCBI taxonomy): domain Eukaryota; kingdom Metazoa; phylum Arthropoda; class Insecta; order Hymenoptera; family Megastigmidae; genus Megastigmus; species Megastigmus stigmatizans. The sequence continues at coordinate 16,696 of UELV01081870.1, forward strand.
TGCAGAATGTCAATACCACTGTCCGCCCAAATGTTAATTTTCCTGGTGATTTTCCTCGTGATGGTAACGTATCACGGCAGACTTGTGGAAGTTACGTCCAGATTAGATTTTCTGTGGAAACAGCAAGCCGAACGCGAGCTTTCGGACATGATCGAGTCCAGACACAACAATATGCAGCTGCTCAAAAATATCCTTCCAGATCATGTGGCTCATCACTTTCTAACACAGGAAAGGCCATCCGAGGTATTCACTTGTTTTCCTTTGAGATAATAAACGATTAGTATAGCTTGTAATGTCATGCGCTGTGTGTATATATTTCAGGAACTGTACTCGCAATCGCGAGACAAAGTTGGGGTAATGTTCGCCAGTGTGCCAAATTTTACGGAATTTTACTCCGAAGACGTAAATAAAGGAATGGAATGTATTCGTTTATTAAACGAAATTATCGGTATGTTGACGTTTAAAAGTTATGAAATAGATGTTTCATATACGAAAATCTTAACTATCGATGATGATTGTAGCGGATTTCGATGAATTGCTGGATGAAAGACGATTCCATTGCATTGAAAAAATCAAGACAGTGGGCGCGACTTATATGGCAGCTTCTGGTTTAAACCCTTCGCGGAACGTAAGATTTGATCATCAATATTTTTTTATCCGCTATGAAAAGATTTCAAGATTACCGTTTGATTTAGTTTTGTTTATTCATAAAAATAATTCTTTTATGTTCAATAAAAATTATAATCATCAATTTCGCTTCCTTCCAGTTAAAGAGTACCGATGATATGGAGCACGTGTGCCGATTGGTGGACTACGCGGTAGCCATGAGGCAGCGGCTCGAAGACGTCAACGTACACTCGTTCAATAATTTCGACCTTAGAGTAGGCATCAGCTGTGGTCCCCTAGTAGGCGGTGTTATCGGCGCCAGGAAGCCGGTCTTCGATATCTGGGGCAACACCGTCAACGAGGCGTCGCGCATGGACTCCACAGGTGTTATGGGAAAGATTCAGGTGCCTTCCGAGATAGCCAGGGTGAGTCTCGTGACAAAAGATCCATCCACTCTGCGAAAAGAGACTAGAAATTTCCTTTTCCTTTTCAGTTTCTGGAGACAAAGGGTTACAAGACCCAGAAGCGTGGCCTGGTCGATGTCAAGGGCAAGGGAACAATGGAAACGTATTTCGTACTGGGCAAGGGCACGCTGCGCACTGAGGGCACCTCGAGGGACCGAAGTGCCTGTCGTAGCCTTGCCGCAGTGGTTTACGGTGTTGTTCAGGCCAGGCGGAAGCAGATGCGCGGTTGTCGCACATAAATAGAGATTTCTGGAAACGAATAATGGGTTATCGAATATTGGATATCACGAGTTTGATATGGAATTTGGTTCGGTGTGATTGTGGCAAGTTGACAGAAGTTGTGCGCCGTGTTTTATCGGCCGTGTACGTTAAGTTTCGACAAGCAAATCTGACATTGATTCTGTAGGTGTTCGAAGGCTTTTATTGGTTGATAAGCTATAGTTTAGAAAGTAGGTATATATAACATATGTGCCAGTCAGACTTTAACTTAAATTCAGTTTATGTTATATTTACCATCTATTTTTTTTATTAAAACCATAAATCTGTTGCCATTGCAAATCAATCTTATGTTTGGCTGATAAGAAAACTTGATTTGAAAAGCGATAAGTCATTTTCTGTATATATACTAGTAAAATGTTAACGTTTACATCTAATATGTAAGAGAATTAATATTAAACTTAAATTGTTATGATAAATACAAAATTTGATAAAAGGTTACATTAATCTTAGATAAGTCGTGCGCAATCGTAGAATAGAATATTAAGTCATATGCATAGACTAGTTGCCGCAGATTCAATTTTAAATATGTTAGAATTCTGTATTTTTTTTATATTTTGTTAGTGTATTCATAAATCTTTTTTTTTTTACAAACATAGTTTTTAAAAGCATACTTAATCAAGCGTATTTAATAGTATGTAGTTATTGATGTAAAACAATCGCTTTCAAGATTCGTTTTTGTAAAGAAATTTATTTCTATCAAAAAATTTGACTAGCGCTTTGCGTAATGATGTTGTATTATAGAAATTTAGAATATAAGATTCTTACTTGATAACAATTATTACGAATAAATGTAGCAAATAATTTTGGCTTTACTCATGTAAAAACAGTAAAAATAAAAATGACCTTCCTAAATAATACTAAGCTGAAAGTAATAAAAAGTAGCTTTAATTTTCAATTAATATAATAAACATTACTATTCATAAAGTAATTAATTAAAAATAAAAATATAAGAATATAAATGCTTTTATCTTTAAAATAACAATGTAGTAAACATAATTTATAACTCGTTTAGATATACAAAAGCGAAATTGTCTAAATGTGATTTAAAAATAATAATTTATAAATTTTATAATTCAGATTATAAGAACACTCAAGTATTGATCTGAAGACTAAAATGTCTGTGAAAAATTTGGCATAAGTGCCTCTCTGTAATTTGTAGAAACGAAAGTTTTCGAAGATTTCGTAAAATTTTATGATGACGAATTTTTCGAAAATATTATATTTATTTAATCAAACAAACAAAATCATTAAACTTGTAGAGATCTAACATAAAAATATTGACAATCACTATGATATACGTACAAAAAAAATTCATAATTCCAAAATGACTTAAAATAGACATTTTTATATAAAATAAAAATCAAATAGTGATAATTACTGAACATCATACAATCGATAAATGCGAATTGTAAGAAAAATCTAAAAAACAGTAGATTGGTACCATCTTTTATTGAATTCTCTCACAGTTCAAAAATATCTTCAAAGAGTAAAAGATGAAATTGCATTTATTAAACAAACAAATATATATACAATATAACTGCGTATCCATCATTGTAATTAAATTAATTCAAGATATATCATTGCTACATTTAGTTACTCGTTGGTTGAATCAATTTTAACAATATAGAAAGTAATTTGATATTTAGCAAACGCATTTATAAATCATGTAAAAGTTGTTAGTATATTATACATTGTAATGTGACATACCACAATATATATATATATATATATATATACATATTATAGAAAAGCGCTGCAGGCAGCCTTGATTATATTGTAAATTTCATCTGTTTTTGTCTTCTACAATAGTAAAACGGTTGTTATATTACCAATAATTTGTATTTTTCTTTTGTAGATAATTCTCAAATCCATTATTGTAATGTCAAATTTTAAAACTCAATGAATAAAATATGTAAATGATAGTTATTATCATTATTTTAGACTGTAAATTTTAGATTTAATGTAATTTACAGAAAGAATAATCATAAAACTGAGATACAGCAATAATATGCTGTCAATGCTCTTTATAAAATCAAATTTACAATTATTAATATAAACGTTGAATATTTTTTGTTATTATACCTATATAATAATTGCTTCGGGTAAGTTTTTCTTATAATTGATTATACTACGTTAAAAATAAATATTATTGTTTCAAATTTCAAATCTTTGTTTAGAAGAGGATTCTTTTATTTTGTATTTTTTCATTCTTTAAATCGATGCGGATTGGACTGTGAAATATAAAGCTGTAGGTTTAAAAAATGTGCCATACAGCTCTTATCTGACCTATTAGACTGCAGCACTTGTTATTGGCTGGTAGTAAGGTTAGGTCTCTATAGCAATAACCAAACGTATCGGATGGCCCAGGTTTGTATAATACTTGCAATTTTGCAATTTTTATAATAATGCGCTCATTGCCAATTCAAAACGGTCCACAAATATAAACTCACGAAACACTTGTTTATTATTCATGTTCATCTATTCACGGATAGGTTACTGCATTGCAATATTTGTAATATAATGATATGAAACATTTATTTGTTGGAAAATCATATTGCTAATTGTGGCAAATGATAATGGCGCGTATTTAAGCAATTGTTTTTCTGACTGCTTATGTTCTCATTGAATATAGTTTATTATTAGGATTGTTGTGAATTTTTAAGAGATTTTGATATTTTTTTTGCCTTAGAAGTAGAATAAATGCGTTTCGTTTGTTCAAATCCCCTTTACTATAGATTACTTTAAGATTTTGTTGATATATTATGTGTAGGAGAAAGCTTGATCCATTCAAAAGTATATATATATATATAATCAGAATATTTTTGTTGATAATTTAATGAATAATGAACTTGCTGAAGCAATAAAGTCGGAAAGCCATATGACAAAAACATTATTTATCAAAATTTATTTATATTTTATTACACAGTTAATTTTATAAAGTTATTAATTACTGTCGATAAAGTAACAAATAACGGGCTATCAAAAGCTATGAAGTTTTTCATAAAAGAATTTTTTAATTTACGCCGAAAAATGTATTCATACAATATGTAAATTTAAAGACCATATGTCAATAAATATTGAAGACTGAATTTTTTGACCAACTATATATACCTAGTAGTATGTTACATTCTGTACTTATGTACTTATATAGTATGTGTGTACGTACCTATATCATTGTGAGGATTCAATTGTGGTGGTTGGGTAATCTCATAAGTAATTACACAATAAACTCGGATTAATTAACAATGTATTTTGGCGTTTCCATCTTTACCGATCCTAGGGATCGAGCATCGTGATTACAATTTCAGATAATTTCGCTATGTACGCATTAATTTTAAAATCAACAAATTTATTTGAACGATTTCTAAAAATTTATTAGGTGTACAACTTTGCTTCCGCCGTTTTTCGATAGATGGCTGCAGCGGTAAGTGCCGGTTGAAATAGGCAGGTCAAAAATTTCATACAGTAAGCTTGGACATCTGTCAACATAACGATAGCAGCACATAAGTGAATTTGTGTTTGCATCAAAAGTGTATTCTCGATCGAAGATGTCAGTTTTCGAGCCAAATTCTCGTCATTTGCGGGAAGTGTTGATTTTCTGCTTTCATTTGAAGAAAACTGCGGCTGAGGCTCATCGAATGCTCTCAAGTGCTTACGG
>UELV01081871.1:0-15294 GCA_900490015.1 Megastigmus stigmatizans
TATATATATATATATATCTATATATGTATGTGCATATATACGTATTGAACGAGGGTACGAAACCTCAAAATTAGTATCGCGTGACATAGTCGTTGCCGACGTCGTCGCCCCTACAATCTTGGAAATTGTAGTCTCTCTCACGGCTGCGCACGTTCGTCTCTCTCTCTCTCTCTCTCTCTCTCTCTCTCTCTCTCTCAGTCTGCAGTGCTTGGGCGTATAACCAAGAAACGTCGACGTGGTAATTGATCGAACTTCCTGTGTTCTACCGGGTAACCCTCGCCGCAGAGGAATGCACAGGCGTCTTCCCGCGAATGTCTTGGCCCTTCGCGAGCGTCATCACCTCAAACGACGATAGGGAACGAAAGACTACTTAGATTTATTAAACTGCACCGTGTCTATGTGTGTGTGTGTGTGTGTGTGTGTGTGTGTGTGATAGAATGAGTACAGTGTTAGCTGCAATTGGAATTGTAACGTGTGCTTTGCGAGTGAAAATGGGAACTGCCATTGTCTTTAGATGCTTTATCCAATTCAGCCTCGGCTTCTGCGACTGATAATATTTTCGGTTGAGTTTTATGAATAGTCGCGGGTTTCTATTTGCGACGAAAACATTAAATACATTTACACAAGCATTTAAATAGTTGTTTCGAATCTAGCTTGGATCTTTATCTGTGATCTGTTCATTAAGTTTTCATTCCAACAGCTGCATGTCATCGTTATTTGAACTTATTTGAATTCTTTACACTTGGTTTAAAAATGATTCGAAAATAATGTCAAGGTGACTGTCAAACGATTTTAGTATGTTTAGATAATAATGAATGTCTTATCTCAAGAGCTGACGATTTAAGAATGAAAATATTGGAAACGTTATTCTAATTTATATCTAATAACTAATCGGAGTACGTGCATACACAAGTTCGTGTACTCGTTATTACTGCGGCAGAATCTTTATATAATTATGCAATGTCACACTGCAGCCTGAAAACATTCCCTCTCGATTCAAAGGAATAAAAATCTGAACGAAAAGACCGTTAAACAAAGTTTCTCGTGTACGATATAGTTACCCATAAAAAACTTTGGCACACCTATATGCAGAGCCATAGAGAGAGAGGGAGAGAGAGAGAGAGAGAGAGAGAGAGAGTGTGTCTGTTGGGTGCAGTCGCTGCACGAGTCGCCAAAGGAGGAAAGTGGAGATGCCACGGGAGAGACGAGAAATAGGCCGAGGATAAGGGAGAGCTAGAGAGAAAGAGAGAGGGAATTCTGGATTGCCGCGGCTGCACAGGTAGGTTGTTCCACCACCTGTTGCCATGACTACCGATGTCTCCGGGCAACAGCCTCCGCGCTTCTACACCGCAAACTACCTACCAGCATTTTCATGCATTCTCATTTTTCTCTTATAACAGCGGCTTATATACGCTCCATTGTTTCTTCCCCTCGGTCTCTATCCCTACCCGTATGCGTAACGCAAGTTGATTGCGGATGACGAGATATATACGCGATCTTGGAATTAACGAGATGGCGGGGGGCATTTCGGTAGTTGCGCTTGGATCAATATATGTTGTTAAAGGATATTGAAAGACGTATATAGCTTCGCGAAATTGTTAGCTATGTACGTATAAATAACTTGTGAGTGGCAGTTTATGTAATTATTGACTTCATAGGAGTTTCTTAGAATTGGAATTGATGGTTTAATCCTCTTTCTTTTGACTAATATTAAAAATATAAAATAGCTCTGTGTTCTGTAATGGAATTACTGTTGGTAGAATAAATGTTTAAGAAATAAAGAAAAAGTGATTCTACTTTTAATTTTTTTTAATCGAATCTTTACAACTTTATTTACTGGTACTAAACTTAACAGTAATTTCGGTACTTCTTGTGGATTTAGTTATTTTAAGTGAATTAAGGTTTGTCGAAGTATACGGTACGTTACTGTAATTTTGTTTCGAACTAATAGGATTCACTGAAGTTTAATGCAAGAGAATTCCCGACGATAGTAGTTTCTTAAAGTAAACGAATGAAACCTCCACTTGGTTTTTAGAGCGCAGTAAAACCTTCAATTAAAAAACATTGTTTCTTTTCACTCACCGGCGCAATAAAGCCGAGTATACCCATTCAAAATACATGAGATCTATATATTCAACTGGTACACAGAATGATTAAGTCATGGATGGTTGGAAAACATTCTTCGTGGAAGTTTTTTAGTTTTATGCCTAACCATATCCGTCTGTATCTACTTGGACGTTGTAAAAATTTAGTTTTCATTACTTACGGTTAAAAATTCAAGCGCGCCACGTCCAACATTTTATACTACAACGTAACTCTTACCCTATTATAGAATAAAAGAATTTTTCAAATACAAAATATCCAAGTGTATGCCTCAACGGCGTAGTATATTTCATCCATATCTTCTAAAGTGTGGCATTCGAGACTCTGTTTTCTGACTCTATATATAAGAAATTGAATAAAGCTGCTTGCCAATTTCGCCGCTAAACCAAATTTATCTTTTCTTCCTCCGATCCCTTAATATCATATAGAAAAAGCAGCTGAATCGATTTGTTGCATCGCTAGGCGGCATAGCGGCGCGAATGCATTTATCTATTTCGCCGGTGCAGCTAAAAATAAACGCTATTGAGTCTCGAGAATCTCATTATTCCACTGGCTGAGCGAAAGCCCAGCGCTCGCGCGATAGCGCCACTTTTATGGCAATTGTTTTAAAATCAAGCACCTATTCGTGCGAGCTTAAGGACATAAAAAGAATATTAGCACCGGTTTGGCTTTTAAAAAACGAAGAAGAGCTAACGACGTGCATTATGCAGCTTGGACGTATACGCGCACGTTTATTAGAACGACGTCAGTCGATTTATCGATCGTTCGCCGATTGGCGGGTCGAGGAACTCATCACGGATAATAGCTTGGCCTTTTCTTTTCCATTATTAGGAAAAGTTGGAGCGCCGATGTACCTTATTCACTGATGATTTTTCTTACGATAACCGGATCAATTCTTCTCGTATAAAGTGCGGAAATGGAAAATTTGCATTACTTTTTAGATTGGAAAATGATGTACGAGTAGTGATTTTTACTATTTTCAGTATTGATTATGCGATCAATTATATATGATTTAATAGATAATAATCATTGTGATAAGTAAACTAGATTTTGTCAAATAAAAATTATAAATTATATCTTGATACTATTGTTTGCAATAATTTTCACTAATAGTAGGAAGGGAGTAATGATCGCAGCGAACTAAATTTTCTGCAAAGTATATTTGAACTTTCGACGTAAATAAAAATTACTTCCAAATTTGTCGCTGTAAAATATATAAACGAATTGGAATGAATGATGAATGATATTTATTTATTTTTTGTCATAGAGTAAAAATACAAGTTGTATTACATTGTCAAGTTGTACGAGGCTGTCCAATACGTACAAATAAAATATTTAATAATTTAGTACAATTGGAGACCCAGTTACAAAAATAATAAAGTTTTTTGCAGAAACCAGAGTGCATAAGTTCAAAATAATATTGTATTATTGATTTTTTTCGTTTCGTGTCTATAATTCAAAGTTTTTGTTTGTTTCATTAAAAGTTTCACTGCTTCGAAAAAATTTACAAATATATATATAATACAATTCGAAGAGATTTATTTTTGAGGACAGCGTTATCTGCGAGTATTGATTTTCCAGTAGCGTTAACATGCGCACATTCTCGAAGAATCAACTGATTTGTGCCTGCCCTACATTTACCAAAATACGCGTGTTTTAATCTAAATTGTAAATTACGCGTTAACCACGATAAATAAGGAACATTTTTAAATCGAGCTCAAATTTCACCTTGCACAACCTACATCTGAAAAGGGTATAAAGTAACTAGGCTAAGTACGACCATAACCTTAAAGTTATCAGGCTTTCTTCATTAAAAACATTGCAAAATAAAAAGCTTTACAGTTTATTATATATAAAATTAAAAAAAAAAAAAAGAGATTTTTAAGTGAGCCACGTGTTTTCAAAAGGTAGACGAAAATTCGTGTGGGGCGCATTAAAAACTTGGAAAGCTCGAATGGTCTCGGAGAATGTATACCACGTTATTCATCCATATCTCATATAAGGGTCGAGAGGTCGCGTCTCGTCTCGTCGGAGGTCAACGTCACTGTGCCACAACTCGGCAGCGACTGGCTTTTCAGCTCCTCGCGAAAAAAAAGGATCTCTGGCCCTGCGGCGCGGCAAAAGAGTCCGTCGCACAGATACATCTATATATATGACGTGTATACATCGCTGCTGGGAGTCGTGAGAGCTCAACAGATCGATGAAGCGCGTAATAAGCACTTCTCGTATAAATTTCTCGTTATCGAGATTTCATTCTCAGGGGCTACTCTACACTTCCCTCTCGCTCTCATGACCTCATTTCTTTCCTTGAAATAAGCTGAAGCACACGGAGAAGGGTAGAGATTGAGGAAATAATGTAATAATTGACGGTAAAAGAGATGCAAATCAAGATGTTTGCATTTTAGCTTTGTATATATATGCGATACGATAATTTATTTTTTCGCTCGGGCCAATATATTACTTCACGTCGAGAGATCTGAGATGAGACCTTTCATACGCTATTATTGAACGCCTGTTTAAAATATTTTTTCCTCAATAATTCAAGTGCTCACATTGATTATTTTCTCTTATGACGTTAATAAACTAGATTAACATATAATTTGTCCAGTGTGATTGTCATCGGATACGCAAATATGAAAAATGCCTAGATTCATCGTTAGCTTGAGACGCGACTAAATTCTGTAAGAAAAATGATGATAAATGGCTTATATATAAGTCTCATTAATAGCCACCGGCTCGAAATTGTCTCTAATGATTAGAACACTTTTCCAAGTTCGTCACGATTAATCAACTGCACTAGTCTATTTCGAAAAATTCCAGGACGCATCGCACGGCACCAAAACGTACGCAGTAGTGTCAGTGCGAAAACAGTTCGCACGGCGTGAATGAAACGGAAATTCCACCGGTGCTGATTCCTCTCTCTCTTTCTCTTTTTTCCGCCAGCGCCAAGTGGTCCCACAATCAGTGTCCGATTGAAAAAACACGAAATGTAATTTAGCGTTCGGTCAGCGGCGCTGCAGGCATCGGTGCCTTTTTTCGGATGCCGAGAGGGAAAGAGCCGGGAAAGAGATTTCCCGTTGACTCAGCGGATATTTTTCCTCGCTTCGCAGGTAATTCACACCGGCAGAGTTAGTTATCTTTTATTTTTTTTTTGGCGAACTGATAAGAAGTGTGCGAGTTATTTTCGGTGTGCAAAGAAAGCTTTATTGTAGTGGGGCCAGGAAATTGTGAATTTTTGCGCTTTGACATTGCAATCGAAACTTTTAATTAAATAATTTAAAAAACGCTTTTCGTTTGAAAAAAAAACCAATGAGGATTGATATTTCACTTTTGTAATTATAAATGATCGATCTAACGTGCATTATAATACGATAATAAATATTTCAAAGAACCGGAACGATCGAATTTATTAAAAAAACCGCGCGCCACACACAACGAGCTAAAAAATTCATTAGGAAGCCCTGGGAGTATTTCTTCGAATCCTTTAAATACCGCGACAGAAAAAGCGTTATATACAACCAGAAGGGAGAAAGACCGAGTAGGAGGAGAAGGTAAGATATGGAGTGGGGGGTGGTGGGGTAGGGGACGAAAACTACTTACGCGGCATTATGAAATTCTTTCAACGCAGCGTGCAGTCACGAAGAGCTTTTCCCCTTTAAAGGCCTTCATCTTGTGTACGCGCGGTAGCACGTACACAGAAGGAAATAAAGCCCCGTAGCAAAGAGAAAAGACCGCCGCCGAGTGCAGCGCACATGCACACCCACACGCGCATCCATATAAAGTGTATTAAAAGTTCTCGTGGCTCACGCGCGTGTCGCTTCGGGGAAATGGACGCGAAGATAGCTCCTCCCTCGCTCGTTCTATCCACGATCAAAAGACCAATTTTCCATTTTCGCTTAAATTGTCTCGGTTTCCCGCCTCCTCTTGCGCGCATGTCAAATCTCCTCTAGCGCGAGATTTTCGCTTCAAAGCGGAATTCCCCCGCTGCGACGAGTTAAAAGTAAATCGTGATATATTGTAGGGATTTTTAATCAAGCGTGAAACTAGGAACTCATCGGTGCAAGAAACAGTAAATAAATCCTGAGGTTTAAAGGAGCTCAATGTTCGTTTAAATGCACGTCAGATTTTTCAACTAACCGCAGTATGGTAAATGCTTCATCTGCCTTAAACACGAGAGTGAGGTTAAAGGAACGCGCGACACAGTTCGTTACTTATGCGCGGAGTGCAAAAAGTAATTCGTTTAATAGACGAAAAAGCAGCGGGGGAGATCAGTGAATAAAGGAAAATAATGTGAAAGAGGGATACGAGAGGAGTAGGAGAGCTTAAGGTAATTGTGTCTATTAGCGGAGAACCAGAACCATCGTGGCGACAGAAAATTTAATCTTTTTAAAGTATTAATTTCATTCGACGCAGTAGATTTAAATTTTTTTTACAACTAAGGTAAAGCTTATGCTGTACTAATTATCCTTTTATATAAAATATCGTTGCCAATTGTTACGAAATAAAATTAAAAATTCGTAATAACATCCTGAAAAATTCGTAAGTCATCTTACAATAAACGAAAAGCCAATGCCAAAAAGCCCGAAAATTCTCTCTTCCATTTCTCTCGACGTCTACCCATCAATCTTCAACTCCTCCAGCAGCGAGTTAATGAACTCGAAGTTAATTCAACCAATATTTTACATTCATCAGCAGCGGTTAAACACTGGGACGAACGCGAGAGAGCTTGTAACGCGAATCCCTCTCTCCCCCAATTTTCCTTCAACGTAAAATTTAATTAGACATCCATACCTAAAGAAAGCTCAGAGCGAGCGAGAGAGCTTCAGCAGCTCCGTCATCATCGTCGATGGGAGTTTGACCTAATTAGGTTAATGGCGCGGGAGGGAAGATGCTGCTGCTGCTACTGCTGCGTTCACCGCGGAAACTCAAGAACCTCGGAGCACTCGGAGCCATCCGTTTCTCCGATCCAATGAGTACGGAGACAAGGTACATCTCTCGTTCGTTGTGCGTCTCTCTGTCTCGATTGCAATAGTTTATTGTGGTCGAGCATGTGGGCGCGCAGCTTCTTTCGGTCGACCGAATTTATCTGTTTGCTGTAATACGTACTGTATGTATGTTAGCTTATATTGTTGATTGTGCGATGCATCGGTTAAGTGGTCGATGCCGAGACGATGATAATATGAGTACGATTGATTAATTGGCGCAACTAGGGTTAGGTCCGAAGTGTATAAAGACAATTTGAAAGATTCATAAGTAGATGAAGTTGAACCTATCCAGACGAGACCCTTTTTTACTCTTCCTCCATTAACATTGAAGCTTCGCTGTCGGGAAGTTTTTGTTTTATTAAAATTCAAAACGCCAACGTGTTGAATGTGTTTGTAACTTTCTCCTACACGGTAAAAAAAATTAAAATGAAAGTTACTTAGTTGAGTATCGCAGATACTCGCGTTGATTTATAAAAGTATATTTGTATACGATATTTGAAAGTGATGGCTGGTCGACTGTTGGGCAGCATATTTGTGATCCGATGCCATGTATTCGTAAATTTGAGTAGTTAAATTTACCGCTCGTCATGGGAAAAAAAGCTTTTTTGAAAAATAGAGTACATCTTACTTTCGATCCTCCACGAGCCAGATTTTTCATTCCCCTAAAATCTTTAAATTATTCAAACGTATGATGTAACACAATTATACGCAAGAAACGACCTAAAAAGTTGATCTACCACAAGCCATGGTACATACTAGCACATGCGATAACCCAAACGAATTAGCAAAAATAACCAATCTATTACAGAACAGTCCAGCAGCGATACGATCTTCCCGAGCGTAAAGGAAAAAGCCCTGCACAAGTCTCATGACCATCTTAGCGCCTAAATTTATTCTTTCGGCACCGTCCATCTTTTTTCTCATGCAGTGTCTCGTCCAGCGTATACCGCACCGCCTCTTACACGAGTTACGCGCGACAACCACACAACATCCATATTTATAGGCGACGGGAGAGCGAGAGAGAAAGAAAGACACACATAGAGCTTCTATACAAATTTCATGCAAGAATCTCGAGGGGAGGTCGACTTAACACTCGCTTACACGAATCGCTTGACTATATGGAAATATATGTATGTATATCCGTGCAGGTGACTAACAGCAGCTATTTAATCTCGCGCAATTTCAGGAATTTCCGCCTTGATTCTTCTCATATAATACACAGACGCACGCGCGCGAGTGTACAACGCGCGAGATTAGATGTGTGCACGAGATAAAACGCGGCTTGTAATGCGCTTTTGATAATTTCGTATATAGCCGATATACACTTGGCTTTATGTGGGTCGTTAGGATAAACTTACATCTATATCCCGAGCTCGTATGGCTTTACGACTGGTGCGTTATTCAGCTGCTGAAATTGATACGATGGAGTTGTGCGAAATAGATTATATCCTATATATATATTCACGATTCTTCATAATGCTACAGTATAAAACGAGTATAATATATACGCGTTTTGTAGGAAGCATCGTATAGACTCACCGTAATACGATTCCACGACAATATTCGCAGTCGAAAACCAATATAATATTCGCAAATGAAAAGCTCCGCTCACCACGTCGGTCGCAAACATCGCAGCTATAGCAAAAACACGATGTGCTCAAAATCAACGGAGCAATAAAGTATGTGCATAAATATCTGCCGAGCCATACCGATGCACAGAGAGACAGAGAGAGAGTGAGAGAGAGAGAGAGAGAGAGAGAGAGAGAGAGAGAGAGGGAAGAGGGGGAAGCCAGTCAGCCGAGCGAAATGTCAACACGCAACGTTAAAAGCGCGAGCTAAATATCATGCATGCACCACAAATAACATACGCTGCCGCGAGAGGTTGGCTAAAAAACCGTGCACTCGCTGCACTATATACCGTCGAATCTCAATATTCGTATTTATCTCGGGCCAAAGTAGCGGATATACATGCATCGCGGTCCGCCCAACATTTATATATAACCCAGGAAAAATATTCAGCATCCCACACATCTCGCATCTTGTGAACAAACAAACCTTTCCGCAGCTTTTACACGAGTATGCGCTACGCTCCTTCGCCTTTTTCCAAGTCAAAGCATCTCTTTTTGGGTATGAGACGCGAAACGAGAGTGCAAGCAAATACAAATATAGGATACATATCCGACACGTACACGTTTATAATGTATGTGGCTGCGCCGTCATACGAAATCCCAACGGAGATGGAAACGTGGGAGAGCGCTGAAGAGGTTGTAATAATAAAAATCGCTCAGCTGGTACTCCCGACCGCGAAGCATCGTAAAAATTATGTATACTTTTTACCCGACTATGTACCCGCTTCTCGCACTACCTCCCTTCTCCCATTCGTATTTACCCACAATATTTATATTATGTATACGTGTTTCAGCTACAAAGAATAGCACTTACCATGACGACTCTTTGTATTACAGGAAATCACGTTAATTATTCACTGCGAAATAATGATGGATTTTTCAAGCTATATGCATTCGTTTTTACATTCCGCGTATATATATAAAAAAGAACGATGCGCGAGCAAGCGCATTTTTACAATACTCACAAGCTTTATTGTTAAATCGATATATATGTATATATGTATATATGCGTTACGACCTACTTTACAATGGGGAAAAACTACGACCGCTTAAAAAACGTTAATTAGGGATGGTATATTATTGTTATCGTAAATTATTGATATCGTAAACGTTGCACATGCGTCATGTCGTGGCGTTTAATGATTATTATGATCTAAAAACAAAACGAGCGCGTGCGAGTACGACGAAAAAAAAGTATATTACACCAGCGGCACACAGCTATCTTTCGGAGAGATAAAAATGCCGCGCATTCACAAACGGCACCTGTGCCTTTTTTGGATATCGCTTGGTCAATAGACGCCTCTGTATATCTTAATCTGAAGGTCGCTTGATAAGATTATTTTTCTCTTTTTTTTTCGTCATTAAAAATACAGCGATCTGCGCTGTACCATCGAATTTGACCAAAACGATATTTTGGTGTTCCTCGCTTCCTCGATTTTCGGTAAATCGTTAACTATTTTTTCTCTTGTATAATCGTAAAAGATTCCTGCAAATAAACTGTTCCATAGCACGGATAAGTGCATCACCTAAAAAGAACCGTAAAGTCTTCATCTTGAAATAAGCAGTCCAGGCTACCCAAGTTCTTCTCTCGCGCGCGTCTCCTTTCATCCAGCCAACGATATAATACAAGTGCATGACGCGCGACCCGGTCTAACTAGACACGTGATAAATACGAGTGTAAACTGCTTCTCCGTCCGTCCGATCCTGGCGCGCCATATACGCGGAAAGAAATTAAACTTCGTGTGTCAGATCCGCGCCAGTGACGTAATTCGCCGAGCTATATTATAAATTTACGAACTTTTACCCCTAAATCGCAACAGACGATTTATCGTATCAGCGAGATGATAATTTCGCTAAAGGCCGTCGTATATAGGGACTCGCCGTTTATCAAATCGAATTAATTTTCACTCAACTGTAATTGTTCTGGCTCTTATATGCGCGTATGGTGAATATACGTGCCGTGGGCATCAGTGGATCGTTTGATATATCGTGTAACTTAACAAAGTTAACCGTCGACGCGGTCGATTAACTAAGAAGATACCGCAGTTTCGTGATTACCGTTTTATGGCATTCAATGTTTAATGCGTAAGATAGTCTTGGAGACAATTTTGTAACTCATGATTTCCGATAGCTTTATTGTAGTTTTATTACTTCGTGCTCTTATATGTAGAAGAAAAAAGTTTAGCGCCACTTCCACCATGTACTTTCTGTCGAATATTTTTGCTATGCCTTGTGAAAGCTGCTTATTTCCTTTCCCTATATGCTTAACTTAGCCCTGCTATGGAGAAAAACGCTTTTGCAATATCTCGAGCTTCCATGGAAATCACTTGAAAAAGATTTGAAATGCTCGAATTTCATGACAAAACGATTGTCAAAGACGATTGTTCCGTAGTGCAATATAGCAGCAAAGTATACGAGATAAAATATACATACGTAAAAGAATGTAGAAATATAGATAAAAGTTGAAATTTCAGCAATATTGTACGTAGAAAGAAATACACTTCTTTCTTTATTTTATTCTTCTTCAGACTAGTATGTAAATGAAAAAAATATTGATTGTGCAGGAAATAACTTTTTTTTTGTTTCTTACTTTAGCTGGTTTTAAGGTTTCGAGGGAATAAAATAAACGCTTGATTTATACCACTAAATATTAAGGATCTTTTCACAGTTACACGTGAAAAATTTTCTAAGCTTTATTTGATCCATTGCCGCACGACCCTCTGGCATTTTTCGTTGCGAAGTATATATTCAGTCTAAGTAGATTGGCTCCACGTTCGCTCCCCACGGTAGCAAAATTTCACTATCCAGTATTGAAACTTCTCTCGAGTAAAAAACAAAGTCGACGTCCTTCCTTTCTGTGCAAAACTCGAGGTAACCTGAAAAGACCCATTCATTCAAGTGTCGCTTTTATAAACATTTTATTTAGGATTCGCGAAAAAGTCTCGGACACACGTACACGTGTAGTATAGGTAGGTGAAAATCGGAGGTGGAACGAAATCCCAAACATTCAAAGGTGCGCCAATCGAACTTGTCCGCGAAACTTAAATTGTCTACCTTGTCGTCGTTCTTTTTATCCTATATATACGAAAGTCCTTGGAAGCTCCGAGATTCTCAAGAACTCTGTGAGTCCTTTATCAATTTTCTGAATTATTCACACGTACTTTATTCGACATAATCTGATCTGCTGACAAGATCGATGGTATTTTTTTTTTTTAATTTACTTTAGAACTGCTATTAAAGTTAAATTTATTTCTGAAAAATGTATGTTATTCACAATCTGACAAGAGTGTAAAAATTCTTTCGAATAGAAGATTGTACGATGGCATCGTCAACTTTTTAATCGGAATTCTCGCTCTACTAAATCCTACAGCCTCAGCTTCAAAACCACAAATTCGTCAACGTCTTATAAGTTGAAACGTCAAAGTGCATTCGGTTGCATCACACTGGAAAATCCGTATTTTCTAGTTCGACCCTCGGTGAAATGAGAAACGATTTTAGTCGACGTATTGCGCACTTGCTACCGAAAACGCTCCACCCACGTATATGTATCGATATATTTTCAACAACTCCGTCCTGACACTTTTTTCAAATTGCGTCCTCCCACATGCACCACATGATTTAACCGAGAATTTGACAGAAATTCCTCCCGGAATTATTTACGTACGCATGAATTCGATTTAAAAAACATGTAATTCTGCATCGGAATACAACATTGGGTGGTATGAAACAAAAACATCATATATCATTTTTAAATGAAATTTTCGTACGATAATACCGTATGGAAAAAAATTTTAAACACCGCAAGTGCAGAATATATATATAGACCGAAGTAAAGCTAGACGTAACGAGAAATAGAAGAAGAAGAAGTGTTATGGAGGCAAAAGCGTTTTACGTGAGTTTTCTCCCGTTGCGCGGCTAGAGAGAGTATCGAAAGCAACCGCCGAATATTAACTTGAGATTTCTCTCGATTGAACGGCGCGTTTCTGGAAAAACGTGAGCTGCCGGGAAATATTGGAAAGCGATACTCGCGGTATGTAACGACCAAACACTAGCGCAACAATTGACTTTATTCGTGGAAAAAGTGACGACTACTTTTACATCGGTTGTGCGGAAAGCTCAATAATAATTGTCGTGGCAAGCTTTTAATTAATTGAATGTGGATTTAATAGATTATGGAATTTTCTGTCGTATCAAGAATACTGGACAAGTTAACCTTCTAAAAAAAAACTGATTTCATCTAATTCAGACTTATTTTCACTCTGATAATTTTTCAACCAATATCCATCATTTGGTCGATTTGGACTTAAAATTCGTTCGCCTTACATTGCATATCTGCTTCTCAAGCTGATCTGAAAAATGAACGTACATTTTAAAAAAATATTAAATTCTCAATACAATCTAGATGAATTTCTCAGTAGTAACAGTATAGCTTTATTTATACCAGACTGAAAGATAAACAATCGATCAGTATATATTATTTAAAAGAATTACAACCATTCGATTCAGGAACTGATCTAAAAATATGAAGTATATTTATTAAATCAAATTTTTTTTATATAATCTTGAAATTACTTTTTATCTGTTCAATAGTTCAACTTTTCTGAATCAATATATAAAAAAGTACTTATAAATAAGTTTAGCATCTAATCTCGACATCGATCAAAGACAAATCTTAATTAAAAGTTTATTTACAATTGGCGACATCATTGATTATTCTTTTCCTACTCCAATTGCGTTAGCCTTCGCTTCTTCCCCTCGCTAAAGGATAGAGCTATAAAAGCTGTCCTCCCTGATCTCCCGAAAGTCCTGGCTACTCTCAACCATTCGCCGATGCGCGCATCTCTCAATCATCCATCAAGCCTCGTAACTTAAAAAAAAAGATACGAGAGAGAAATCATCCCCTTCCACGGTAGATACCTCAGCAAAGTATCCATGGCTTATAAAAAACCTGATCGGCTTTACCCTCCTCCCCTTCCATCAAACTCAATTCCCATAGAAACTGCGGTATATTGTATAATGTATAGCCCTCGACTGGCAGCTTTTCTGCCTCTTCGCTATAATCTTCGGAAACCAAGGCTCTTATCCACTCGGTCGACCACCAACCGCTTGATGCAATCGCTAATGCGCACTGAAGAAAGGAGAGAAAAAGTCACCGAAATAGAGCGAAACACATTAGAATAGTTATGAGAGAGCGAAGGAAAGACGCTTGATCCGAGGAAATGGTTTCGGACTGGCGAGAGACGATATGGAGGATTTTAGTGCGTCTTATACCTAAAACTACCGTTTCCGGATAAAGACGAGTCACGCTCACGAGCATCTTTGTACACTTTTTATTCCCCTTCTACCTTTATTTTTCGTTCTGTGCGAGGTCCACCGTACCTGCTGTTTCTGTTAAATCAGGAGATCCGATCGAGAGCTTGCGCGAAATTTTTCCCTTCATCTATGGAATGTGGGGCACAAACAAGGTCATTCAAGTCTAATAATATAAAAAACAAAAACTATGTTATGTATTAAAAATAATAATTAAATGAAACATATTTATATCAATGGAATTCAAATATTATTTATTTTTTTGTTTTAGGTAAGTACTGGCTACCAATATTGCTGAATCGATATGTAAAGCACGTATAAAATAGTAAGTGATGATTTTCAATCGTATAAAAATACATATAAATTTCAGACTCTCAACATCAACTTCAATATTTATTACATAGCTAGATTCAACTAAGATTCGGGCTACCAAATTTAATTGCACGACACGGCATTAATATTTACGCCACGATAATCCGCTACGTTGGCTTGAATAAATAAAGCCGTTTCCCATTTTATTAAGCCCGAACAGTCCTTGTCTAGAATATGAAAGTCCGAGGAAAATAACTTAAGTTATGGATACAATTAAGGCGAGATTAAGAAACTGGGTTAAGTCGAGTCACAAATTAACAGAGTGCGAGTAAACTTTAAAAACGTTTGTCTTGAATGCAGCTCTAATCCTGTAATATCTTAATTCATTTTGCTGAGCGGGGGATATTGCGAGAAAAAACTAGATCTTTTTATATAAACGGGGGAAGGAAAAAAAAAGAATCCAGAATTCAAATCGGTCCGCGTAGCATCAAACGATATTGAACTGTATCGAAAAAGTCAAATAAGAAAAAGCAGTTTTATTGCTCAGTCGTGCTAACGGAATTTCACCACATCAGCCAATAACAAGGTCCGATCAAAGTAAACGAACAAACAGAACAAATCGAATCTTCTACTCTCTCTCACTCTCTCACTTTCTTTGTATCTATCGAAATCCGTGTTTGCGGACGAACAGTAAAGAGATTAAGCTTACACATCCGCACTATATACACACTTCCGTATATAACGTACCAAAGCGTCAGTCGGTACATATGAAGAATGGGGGGATCTAGAGCGAAGGGATATATCGTGCAAAGCTGCTCACTCGATCTCGCCCCCTCTCTTTCGCACTCTTTCGTTGAGCAATTTTCTAGGGCGTCCTCTTTTATGTTGGACTTACTCAGCTACGGGGACTGACTTATACGGGTTCGCTAATGTTTTCGCGCTGTGGGGGAGAAATA
>UELV01081872.1:0-14123 GCA_900490015.1 Megastigmus stigmatizans
ATATATATATGTGTGTGTGTGTGTGTGTGTGTGTGTGTGTGTACGGAGGACGCGCGGCTGCTCAATTAAGTCACGTCCCCGTGGCATGGCGTCGCGTCTTTTCCGCGTTTTCCGAGGCCACGCGCCGAATGTTAAAATCCCTCCTCGTATGCAGCTCGCAGGCAAATATATGTAGGCCGACGCTACTTTTAGCCCCCCTAAGATGCGCCGCTGCTTCCCTCGTTGTTTTTTTTTGTCAGCTGCGCGCGGGCGCATGCGGCGAAGAGTTAGTGTGCGAGTGGCCGATTTCTTTCTTTGGTGGACGCGATGTGGAGCGAATTTGGGTGAATCGATAAGCGAAGCTTGCTTTATATGGAGTCCGCGAGCTTTGCTATATCCTCGATTATAGTCGGTTAATCGCATTTTTCATGGGTATCGTCATCGTGATCTGTTTGCGTACCAGTAGTAAGACCAAATATAGTTTAAATAGACGTATTTTAATCAAGTTTTTTTTATTTTTCAAGCATATGCAAAACTATTGCACCGTAATCCCCTCTGCATATCCATCACATAAGATTATCTACGACGAACACCATTTCGTCCTCGCATCTATCATCGCGAACAACCTAAAAATCCCGAAAAATTCCCTCTTCACCCTCCTTATGCATTAAAAACACCGCGAAATTTCATTCATCCCTCCCTGCCTATTGATCATAGGTGGCTAGAATCACTTGCGGCCAAAAATCCAGGTGCGGGCGCCAAAGCGATGCAGCCGAAATCCGCGCGAGTATACACACTTCCAGCAGGAGGACGCGACTGACTTTATTACACCGGGATTTACGCCGAGGATTTATGAACCGACGACGATGAAAACTATGATTTCTTAGTACCACGCGACGCTTATTCCTTGGCCGGTGGATCTTCGCGATGAAGAGACCTCGTTCCTAAACTTGTGTGTATCTTTCGCCGAGTCGACATATATGCCCGCGATTAGCAAATTGAATTCTTTTCGATAGTCGACACTATTATGTAATTAAAGAGCTTAGTATCTTATCATTAATACGTATCTACAAGAGTATTTTACATTCACGAAATAAAGTGCAGTCTATTTTCGAATAAATGTAATTCCCACAAAATAATAAGAATATAGTGTCAATGAAAATTCCAAAAAGGAAGTCATTATATTTTCGACGATAAAAATTCCATCGACGTAATGTCTTACTTTTCTCTCTCTCCCACATTGTTCTGTTTGTCCTCTCCCATCGTTTCTCTTTTAACCGCTGCCCCATGAATCGGCCCCAGTGACTGTGTAAATAACTGAAACATTCCAGAAATATTCCATCTTTTATTTTTTCCTATACGCACGGATAGGCGCACGAGCCAAACGAATACACGACCACCTATATTCCATTCGCCTGTATTTATCTTAGATTATTTTACTGGCCATTTTCGCCCTCATCTCCCCGGATTATTTTTTCGATCGCCACGCGCACTCGAGAGAAAATCAAGCACCGTTTCGTCGACCCACTAATTTTTGTACGCGAAAAAACGCCGATATGTCATGAGCGGCTTGATTTGCGATGACGATCATAGGACAAAGAAAGATTTCGTACGCATTAATAGAAATCAAACACAGTGATTGTGGAAGCATAACAAATCTGTCCCTAATGAATTTGTGTGCTTCAGTCAATATATATATATACTTGCCAATTCTCGCTCAATTACTTATGTATTCTGTTTTGTTTTTGTTTCAGGTGAGTCTCGATTTATTACCAGATGTTATATTTGCCTATGCAATCGTAAGTCATAAATTTTTATAATTCTAAATGATGTATCAAATCTCCGTTCCATCTAACTAGGCACACGTAAAACACAACAATTTTCTCACGATGTATAAATGACGAGATGAAGTCAATAGGTCTCGCGACAATCTCGATCTGGTCCCGCGAACTCGAACAATAACCGAGATAGCGATCACCTTAAGTACGCAAGAGATAGAGGGTTAGTAGCGTCGCAGAGGTAAACGAAGCGCGTCTGACGTATTAGGAGCTGCTATACTACTGGCGGCTGCGAGTCCACAAGAGGAGGTTGTATATACACGGCTCCGGCTATTATTTCGCAATTTCCGGTAGCTCGCGAACTCCGGGCTATGCCGAGGAAGGCGAGCATAGATCTTTCACGGTCCCGATCGTACACTTGATCTGGCTAATCGCTCGCTGTTATACGCTCACGATGAGCCACATCGGACTCGCTAATTTCGCGACGATACCTTTTAACGAATCGCTTAATCATTCGATTCGAACAATAATATAGAACATGGTTTTTTATTCAAAAAATGAGGAAATATTCTAAATGATCGTGTTTTCTACTCTTTTTACGAGGCTAGTGCGAAAACAGCTTTTTGCAAATCGCACGGAGAAACTTTTGCAAAAAGGCAGATTGAATTCCAAAACGAGAATCGATATCGCGCCATAAGCGACGCAGTGTCGCTTGCAAGCGTTTCCGAAAAAGAAGAAACGGGGACGGGGGACCCGCTCGTAACTCTCGAGGAAGAAAGAAAGAAAAAAAAAAGAAAAACGGGATTCCGCAATTTCGTAGAGATCAACGATCACAATTCGAATGGATATTCGTTTTACTACTTCTGCGAGGCAAAAAAGGTTGGGGATGAAAACGAAAGAGTGAAAAAAAAGAAGTGGAGCTGAATGGAGTGGCAAAAAAAAGAGTGTTTTATTGCTCGTGTCAGTCGGACAATAAATTTTGGTTTATCGCTGCTTAGGTACAAAGCAATTTAGTACGTTTTTTTTATATCAATAATACGCGTGTAATTGGATTTCGGTGATAAGTTTTTGTCCAAACCCTTTAATGAAGCTTTTATACATTTTTTTTTATGAAAATGAAGATAAAATTGAACGAAAAACCTGGTTATTTTGAAGCATCAACGCTTTGAGCTTATGTTCGAACGCGAAAGTATAGAACCGATCGTAAACTGATTTTCAATAGTCAATAAACCATAATAGCTTCGCTCTATCGACTACGAACGGCCAAAAATTCACCAACTCCCACACGCCACGACATTACCTCAAACAAAATCTAATACGCCAACCGCATAATAAAATCTCATCCACGCCATATTACATACGCCCAAGAGAAGCGAGTTAAAACAGAGATATACTTAGCGGTTCGTACAATCAGGGTCTGCACACCGCACCTATGTACGCTCGAACACAAGCGAATTCAAACTAAGCGGAAGCGGATAACCTGGAAAAAGCTCAATTACAGTCGTTGCTACAGGATCAATCGGTCGCATTTTATCCTTGCGGCCCGACCGAGAAAGGCAAGAAAAGTCGCTTCTAAGCCAGCCGCAATCGGCTCGCATAGCCACCACTTCTCTCCTCCGCAGTATACCTACTCTCCGTTACATGCACTCCTCCCATATAAGAGGAGGTTCGGGGGTAGGGTGGTGAGCTGAGAAGCCACTCTTTACGACGCGCCGCACGAATTCATAGATCCTCAGCGCGCGTTAAGTACATTTGATTGTAAGCTGCCCAGACGATTTAATGCTGATTTACTGCGGCACACGCGAATGCACGAGAGAGAGAGAGAGAGAGAGAGAGAGAGAGAGAGAGTAGTATATATATATATATATGTGTGTGTAGGCACGAGTGGACTTCCGGCGGTGCGCTAAGCCGCTATTAGCCCTTTGCCGAGTGAGAGAGAAAGAGAGAGAGAAAGAGTACAATGTCGAGTTGGGGCGCGCGCGACGCAGCGACTGTTACGCGGGACGCGTACCGCATGCCGAGTCTTGGCTACACACATTTCACCGGCGGGAGAGGAGAGGGGGAGAGCTGGCAAAGTGCTAAGACGACTGGATACGCCAGCCGCGAGTGACTTACTACTCGAGTCCCCTGCCCGGAATTTTGATGGACTTTCGTGTGGACGGCATGCGTTATATAATGCGTCCCTGGAATTATGGTTTTTTTTTTCACAGCAAGTGGTTGTGCACTGCGGGGGTTTTTAGCGGAGATTCTTACTGCAGTGTATGTGAATGGTTGCTTAATCGTGGTCGAGTCGACAATAACAAATTGTTGCTTTTCGATGGAAGAATAAACGAGATTGTCTTGCATACTTTGATACAGAGTTTATAAGAGGTGTGTGAAAAGCGAACGAACAGTTTGAAGTTTGCATAAAGGGAAGAACGGATTCTCTGACGAGGTGAAAATTTACTCTGCCTCGAGTGTGCAGCGATTCGTCCAGTGATTCGAGGTTAGCTGAGTATTTTCATTCTGCTTCAAGTGAAATTACATCCCGTAAGAAATTCCCTGAGTAAATACACTCTACAGACGTCGCTCGCTCGCCAAGAAAAATCTTGGCT
This sequence comes from Megastigmus stigmatizans, assembly GCA_900490015.1. Taxonomy (NCBI): domain Eukaryota; kingdom Metazoa; phylum Arthropoda; class Insecta; order Hymenoptera; family Megastigmidae; genus Megastigmus; species Megastigmus stigmatizans. Next base: position 4,352 of record UELV01081872.1, read on the forward strand.
GCACCATCGAAGTTGGAAACGATTGTCGATCACACATTCAATTAAACAATCGTCGAGTTGCTTTCTCTCGGTATCTGTTGTCCAGGGCAACTGAAAAAACTTGGAAAATTCCACAATTGCGAAATTTCGACAAAAGGCCAATACTCTAACGAAAGTAAGCGGAGCAAAATAAATGAAATCTAAATGAAAAGATTTTCGAAAAGAGATGCAATAAGGAGTTAAGTGCAGCGAAGAGCAGCGAAGGGACTCGGAGTAATCGATTGATTCGAGGAAAGCTATAATTTCCTCGGACCGACGACGGCAGCGACCAGCAGCAGCAGCAGCAGCAGCAGCAGCACCGCGTGCGTCCAGTGCGAGCTAACCAAGGGAAGAGTCTGTGCTACGAGAAACAGACAAAGACAGAATGGGAGGTGGAGGAAAAAAAGAGGTGCGAGCACGAGCAAAGGATAGAACGAGAGAGATAGAGTGAGATGGTAGACCAAGTGCAATTAGTCGGACAATTGAGCTCACCCCCTTGCTGCCGCACTTCCAGTTCGTAAAAGGATCTCTCCCGAAGAAATTCCTGGAGGTGTCTCGCGGGACAAAAGTTCTTCGCTCGTCTCAACCCACCGCAGCACTTCCTCACGGAGAGGGAATTTTCTTCCGGTCGAAGTTCAATTTGCCATCGCACGAGAGAGAGGCCGGGAATCGCGCAATTATATATCGACCTCGTGACGTTTTCCTCGAGAGAGAGAGAGAGAGAGAGAGAGAGCCACCGTACGCGCGTCAGCCGAAGAAATGCACATCTCGCTGCAGAATTTATTCCTGATGCGCTTCAAATAGAAGATGAAATGCGGCGGAGGAAAGGTCGATTAAAAGCTGCGCCGTATATATGTACGCGAGGACAGGTAACTTTTTGCCCGCGTATTAGCATATTCGCGGCGGGCCATGGTGAAGCCACTTTGATTACCGGTTATTATAATAGTGGGGCTCGAGCTGCGGGCTATTCTACAATCCTATCGGCTCGCGGCGATTCAACGATTCGACTTTGAAAACAAATGACCGTCTCGAGGGTAAAAGCAGCAGTTTTCGTCAACTTTATCCAAACACTTTTACACAAATTTTAGGGAAATAATAAAGCACGAACTGCCGCGGCGGTATATCGAAAAAGGGGTGAGAAAGATCGCATTAACCTCACACGAGAACTCGATCTCGCGCCATCGGCCAAAATCAGCGCGTCTGCAGCGTTCCTCTGCCTCCCCTTCTCTTTCATTCTGCTCAGACTTTATCAAGTCCCCGAGTATACGAGATTCGTCCGAATCGATTTACGAGCCTGCAGACGCCGGAATAAACGCATCTCGAGACAGAGAGCGAGAGAGACAGAGAGAGAGAAAATGTTTCACACGCCTAGACTAGCGCGTGCAGGATCGTAACGCCGGGGAAATAAACTCGTCCTCCATATAACCCCCCCCCCTTTTTCTCTTTCTTTCCGTCCCGTTCATCTTGGTAAGCAGAGATAGAGAGAGAGAGAGAGAGAGAGAGAGAGAGAGCAGCTCGCAGGGATAGAAACTCGTGTGAACCACGCCTGCGTACAGAAACATGCACCGATAAAATGCCGTTGGGCGAACGCTGCCGTACGCCGTCTTACCTAGATTTGCATGATTTTATTTGCTCGCGCGACCTTATAGCGGCGGCGATACTAGCTACGGATTGGAAATACAAATGAACCAATTCCGCTTTCAAAGTTATTTTATCGTGTGCCTATCTCGATGATGTGCTAGATTAAAATGTTGAATAAGGAGGTGAAGCCGATCGAAAATGAATAGAGAACTTCGCATTGCAAAGAAGATATCGTGAAAAATCAATGTTTCCAACTTTTAACCATTTTTTTTTCTTTTTACTTGAGGTTTGAGTGAAAATAAAAGTTTTGGTTTAATAAATATCGTTGATAACTGTCCGAATCGCGCTTCTCGACTGTTATCATTAGCAGAATATACATATATATATACTTATTTCGCTCATGCCGTAAAATCATTAACCAATATTTAAGTTAAGAAATATCTTGAAATCCACCAAAATCTCAGAATATCAGGAGAAATCGCTCGGTCTAGTCCCAGTTTAACGGCCACGAGCGGCAGTTAGCTACTCGTAAAGTCACACACGTATCGTCCGGTAAAAGCAGACCGGGTATTAATATCGACGAATTAGCATTGAACGACGATGTATGCGACAGGTCAGCCTCGCTACTTTAGACTTTAGAGCCGGCCGCGCTTGCAAACTCACGGCCCTGACTTAACCTGAACTTACGACGGGACAAATAAGACTCGTAGTGGCATTGCTCAGGGTTCACTTACGTTTACGAGCGGAACGTAATATAAAGGGGCTGCTGCGCGCAATAAAAGGAAGGTTAGCGAAAGGATTGGATGCTCTCGGTGGATTTTTTTTTCGTACGGTTCGTAATGCGAGAATCAATCCTGTATACAGCGTTGAATGACGGTGAGATATGTTGATGGTAAGAAGTTTGGATTGAAGTTGCACCAACGCGTTCTGTCCCTCAATCGTTACATTATCTACGATCAATTGAGATAAAAATCACAAATGTTTACTTCCATTTGAAATATCAACAAAAATACAAGCTAATAAAACCTGAATAAACATATGTAAATACCTATTATTGAAAATCTCTCGACTCTCGTCAATATTTTTAGCATCAAAATTAGACTGCACTTTTTTAATTCAAAGCAAATACGCGCGCAATATTTACAAAACAAACACGTACGATGGGAAGGAAACATCGCTCTACAAATATTAACAAACCCATATATTTGTGTAAAATATGCTGATTTCAAATCATTATATAACCGCGTTTAGTTTCCAAGTTCGCCTATATTTCCGAGTGATTGCGGTTATATCGAGACACTGTAAGGTCAAGCATTTGGAACAGCTGCCGAGGAGGCGGCGCCGGCATTTTCTTTATACACTCGCCAACGCCAACAGCCGCGATAAGGCAAAATTCCAGGCGTTGCTGCTGCTGCTGCTGCTGCCTCAGTGTCTATACTCTCGCTCTGAATACCGCGTGTATACGACCGCCTTATTGATTCGTGCATATTTTAAAGGAATATGATTGCGAGCGATCTCCACTCAATCTTCTCCTCCCTCCCTTTACTTTTCTTTCTATATCAAGAGATGCTCGGCGAAACTCTATTCAATTTCCAGTGCTTTAAATAAACAATAAATGCAAAAGACAGACTGCAATACTGGAAATGGCGCGTATACATCGTTTGAACCGAGAATCGCGTCGCTAATATTTGATTCGGTTATGGTAATCAAAGACTCGATTATTCAGTAATGCAGTGCCACGCCATGAATTACGTTATGGTAGCGATATATCGGGCATGCAGTAATTACGGGAATATGTGTGTGGCTAAAGTAGCCGACGCTCGAAGTTGATGAATGTTTCCGCGTTAATTTTCAGCGCGATTAGCGATAGCGTCACCGAGTTATAAACCTTGCCGCGCTGAATCGAGTTTAAAAGGCATTGCTCCCCAGAGTGAGCGGAGAAAATACCAACGATATAATAGGCGGTTCGCAATGAGCGGCGGTGCACTTATGCCGCGACCGATCAACTATACCTAAAACACGCTTGATTAAACATCCATATAGCAATTGCCGCCAGTCACCTACATTTTTTTGCTAAATACAGAGGAGGCTCGCAAAGTCTCTCGTCTCCCCGCAGAGCGAATTCTCCCCCCGATAAAAGAGGAGCGGGATGGCGAAGACGCGAGAATGGAAGCCAAGGCAATTGAATCGCAATTAAGGGTGCGAGGCGCGCGCGGTCCTCGTCGTCGTCTCCTCTCGCATCGTCGCCGATCTCAATAGAGCTCCCGCGCGCGTTACGACACGTCTCGCTCCCTTCCCCCTCCCTTATATAGAAAGGCGCGAGCGAAGTCTCTTATATAAAGAGGAGCGGTAGGGGGAGACCGGAGGCTGTGCAGCTCTTAAAGTATTCCTATATAGGAGAGGCAGTGGGCCGGTATGCCAATATAGCCGTGCGCGCGGCTCCAGACGCCTTCTGTCATTCCAATCTTCGGCTTTCTACTCCGCACCGGCTCGCACTCTATAAGCATCTTCCTCTTCTTCCTATTTCACGCCGCCGCTTCCACTTCCCTATTCTTTCTTTCTTTTTTTTCTTCTTCTTCTTCTTTTTTTTGCCTTTATTACGGAGACTGTTTTGTACTTATTTTCCATTATTTTAAACTTCTTCCGACGTCATTTCATATGACGATCATTGAGGGAAAAGTTTAGTTTCGGAGCTTATTTTATATGTATTGGTAAAAATCGATCGATGAAAATTATTCTTATTCTATTACCATGGCTAAACTTTTTATCTGTTCGACAGCTGTTTTCGATTAATTTTAATAATAATTTCTATATTCCAAGAAAATATCGGAATAGTAAACTGATTGCGTAACAGTAAACTATCCTCGGAGCCGAACGAGACACTTTATACTGCCATCGTTATCAACCCGAAGTAATTGATTAACAACGTAGGCGCCAGTAGTCAAGTTCGTTTAGCTGTGGCTAATTTTTTTTTTTTCCCCATATCGCTTCGGGGCTCTGACCCGCAAGGCATCTCCACTTACTTACGGGATTAGTTCACAAGCTGCAGTTCTTTCAATTTTACCTTGCCCGCCTTCTTCCTCGTGTCCGACTTAATAAAACTGAATTTTAGCGTAATTGTAATATCGAAGCTTGCCCCGGCGACATTATCGACGAAATTAATTGCGCCCAAATCGATAACTCGCCAATTTCAGCTGACGCTCGCGATGTAAATCTGGAGTCTTTAACTGACAGATTGAATAAAAATGCTGAATTTTTAGATCTTGCGTCCTTCAGACTCTTCAATAGATCTTCTGATTGTTTTTTTTTTTGCTATTCATTCGATCATTAATGGCTTACTACAAAAACATTTTTTCTAAACTCTTGCTACCCAACAGTTTTTATAATATTTTTACTAATATGAAATACATTTATATAGTCTGCGAATTACCGTCTTATAAATATGCAAATTAAATAAAGCATTTACGGTTTAAAAGTAATAAAAACAGAATTTTAATACACTATTACTAAAGGCATTTATCTATAGATTTCAATTTTATTTTAAAAGCACATAACTTTTTCAGTTTTTTTTTTATTTTCTGCACTGATATGACTTTAGCGAAAAAAAAATATTGCAGGCAGCCGATCAGCTTTCGCGTTTGAAAAATAACGCGAAACAATATTTTTCAGTGCTTACCCCAAAGTTAATGCTCGAAGTAAAAAACACTTTAAACAGATAAAAGCACGAAAACAACGGATAATATATACGTAAAACCGAATTCTTCATAATTGTGCATCACACAATTCGCACGCTTAACGTTTTGCCGAAAAATTCATTTCCATACTTTTTGATCCACTCGGTTGCGTGAAGTAACGGGAAATACGCGCATACACAACCAGAAAAAAAACGGAAAGACAATAACGATATATCGGCTTTTGTTTTCGATTAAAATTGCAAAAGCCCTGGCCATATCCATCTCCCGCGTAATCCTTAAAACAAACCCGCTAAAAAGATTATAGCGAGCATCGTTGTCGAGTAGCCAAACAAACGAAAAAAAAGTCATATAACAGAAGCAAGAGTCAGAGCTATAGAATATTAGTCCTCAAAACGAGGTGCGCGTAAACTCGACAACAACGGAAAAAGCTCGACTTCACCCCAGTACACGAACCGCTACTTCTGCGCGCGAATTAATTCGTTTATATCTTGGCCAAAGCTCGGCAGCGGGTTATACGATTCGGCCGTGGTGCGTTTATATTAAACCGCGCGCTTGCGCGCACTCAAACTCGTTAATGGCGAACGCATACACCGCTTATATTACACGCAACTTCCTCGACGCGGAATTTGACGAAAGACTCGGCAACGACTGCACACTCGTTTCGTAATTCGCGATAGCTCCTCCACGTAAATTCCTTTAAAGTAAACGAGCTCTCATTTGGGACTGCGTATAAATGGAGGAGCCGAATTAGGGAAGCGCGAGTTTAACGTTCATCTAATAAAAAGGATAAGCGAGGAATAGAGCGGAACGCTGAGGTTTTATAGGATGACGACGAGAAGATTTCGATACAGGCCAAAATTAAACTTTCCTGCAATTTCTGTAATCGTTGTTCGGAATTTTGTCTACGCCTACGCAATGGAAGGGGAAATGTTTATGGACGAGTGCACAACTCGCTCCCTAGTTCCCGATTTAATCCAGCTCGTGTTTATTCACACGCTCCCACAAAGAGATATAAAGAGAAAGAGTCGGGGGAGCGCGATAAGAGACTTAGAAAAGAGTCAGAAATCGAGGAGTCGGCGTGCAGTGAGAAAATTTGGAATTTATACGAAAACCACCACTCGGATATCTGCTTCCGCGATCGCGCGCGAAACACGACCGAGATGTGTGCGCTACTCCCTCTCTCTCTCTCTCTCTCTCTCTCTCTCTTTTCTCTCTCTCTCTTTCTCTTTCTCTAGTATTTTTGAGCGTTTTCGCAAGCGCAAGTGTTGGGTTGCTTGTTTACTCGCCGGCTCTGTCTGCGTACACACTATGCGAGAGAACGAGAGACTCGGCATCGCTGCATTATTCAACGACCGCTTGTATTTATCAAGCAGATAGCCACTCAAGATCTCCCGCTGCTTTTCACACACCCACACACAGGGAGAGAGAGAGAGGGAAAGAGAGACGCGAGTACGTCCTCTGTCTTAGTCTTTTTCTCGGCCACTATCGTTCTTAGCGCCTCTCGCTGCGGCCATCCAATCTTTTTCACTTCCTCTCTACCATCTCTCTGCGCACCCACACAGCTCGTTCGCATCCATACACTTGCTCTTCGTTCCACGCTCTGTCTTGGCATTTTTATCGGTTTGCTTCTCTCTCTCTCTCTGTCTGCGCGATTCGCTCCTTAATGCTATCGCTACGCAGCGAAGGCGCCCTTGGAAGATACACTCTTTACTTGCTCTTAGCCTCGTTATGGCTTTGCGATTCTGTGCAACTGCTGCACTCGCTCTTTCGTTTATGATGTTGGATTTTTAAGCTCCAATGATGTTTGCGCACTTGGACTCGAGCCCAATGCCAGTGCATGGATCTTTATATGTATATCTAAGCTGCGAAGAGCGGTGCCAAAGAATTTTATGAATACACGATTCGCAGAGATAATGCCGTGCTTGTTGAATAATCGGTAGCAGACGATTAAACTCACATTATTCTCCACTAGAATATAAATAATACGGATCCTCTTAGACTGTTAATTGTTAAACCAGTCAAATATCTCCTTTAACTGTGAATATATGTAAGGTCCTTTAGTAGCGACGAAATTAATAGAATTACCTCGGTGATATTACTACAGCGCTACGTTGATAAGTGACGAGCTGCATAGAGTTTACGACAAAGTAAAATCAACCAAGAAGGAATTATCAGACACTCAGGACTAAGGTACAACTGCGCCACTTGTATTATGTAATTTAATTATCTTCCTCCATCTCTTGCCTCGCTCCCCGGCCCCGCCTCCTTTCCTTCCGCCCTGCACCGATCCGTTCCCATCTCCAGCGCTACATCTCGACTAATTCCTCATTCAATCCGGCGACTGCTCATGCCACGTAATCACAGCCATCCTTCTCAGTCTCTCTATCTCTCTCTCTCTCTTCTCCGAGTAGCAGCAGCAGCAGCAGCAGCAGCAGCAGCAGTAGTTGACGTCGTCGAAGAGGACCTCGAATAAATATTTAATAAGGTTCTCTTTACCGAAGATCCATCCTTTTACCCGCCGCCGAAAAGAATAGGCATTTCATTCCTCGCGAGCTTATATAAGAGAGAAGGAATTAAAGAAGAGGAAGAGAAGAAGATGCTCGGTATGTGGTCGCTGCGTGTGACGAATGTCCGTAAAAAGAAGCTTCGATATAAATTAACTGGGGGGAATCGATTGCGGGGACGCAAACGGGAAATTCGTGTGCGTTGCGGCGGTTGTAATGCGAGGAATGAGTGGATGTTACGTTGGTCGAGAGTCGGGGTGACGGACTCGAGGGACGAGACAAGTGTAGAAGAAATGAATTGTGCTTGTGGAACGGAAGAGAGAGAGAGAGAGAGAGAGAGAGAGAGAGAGAGAGAAATTGAAGGGAATAAAACGTGCGGATGTATATAGACCTCGATCGAGGCGAGAAAATGGCTGTTGCTCGATTTGATTAATATTTAACTTCTCGTGGAGAGCTGGGTATGTAATCGAATGCCGCAACGCTCATGGGCTTGTTTTCTTCTCTCTCTTTCGCACCTACCGACTCGCAAATATCGTTCCGGATTGGAATTGTGCGATGGGTTTTATTGCGCCGCTCCATATCGAGGCATCGTTACCCACCCCCATTATGTTAATTTCTTTTCGACGAGAATTCATGGGGACGATGTTTGTTTTCGTTGCTTTTGCTATTCGGGTGTAATTCTGGGCAAGGTGTCGATATATATCGATTGAATAAATGGAATTTACTCACGATAGAGAGAGAGAGAGACAAAGAAGTTATTTAAGTGGTATTACTCGGGTTTTAGTCGGGCATATACGCCTAATCCGAACTAGATGTCTAAGGGCTTACGAGGGATCGGAATTATTTTTTTTTTATGGTGTATCTTTTGCGCGACGCGCAAAAACTCTGTTTCAATTGAATTCCGACTGACATAAAAAAAAGTAACAGTTGGCAAATCTTATTTAGTGTTTTTTTCGACGCTTTTACCCAGCCAAAGTGCAAAAAATATACAAAATACAGTCTAAAGGATCGCACAGTATGAGATTGTAATCATGTTTATCGGTATATCGTTGATCTTTGTAAAAAGAAATCTCCTAAGTACTTTCTAACGGTTAGCATTGTTCGCAAAACATATGAATGGCGATGCTTCTTCAGTAGCCGTCATAACTCTCGAAAGCATGCATTTCAGCAGCTGTGGCCGATATAAAACCGCCATAGAAAAGATCATCGGTAAAAGCAAAAAGCCATCCTTCGTGATTTAGCCCCTCGCGCGCTAAACCAAAACAAAAAACCTTCCAGCATCCGCGAAACATACGTGGCGTCGCGGTGACGCTGTTACAAGCTCCCATCGTGAATCATCGAAACAAATATACACAGGGCACACACAAACATCGCAGCCAGACACAAGAACTGGCGACGTTTCGGTGGAAAGCCAGCGGCTCTCCCTTGTCGAGTGGCAGAATGAGAGAGAGAGAGAGAGAGAGAGGGAGAGGGACACTCGACACTTGACGTTCCAATTAAAGGACTATCCTCGAGAGTCTCCGTCGGCCCATCAAGGCTACTACTACCTAACGCCGCCGCCGTCGCCGCCGCGGGCATCAAGACCACCACCACAGCAGACGACGACGCCCCGATAAATCATGTCGCGTTTATTAAACGACTCTCGAGGAGCGAGCTCGTGAGAGTATTCCCTTAATCGTTTGCCTTTAATCCCCTTTCCACCTACACCTTCCCTTTGTGTTAGATATACAGAGATCTGTGTGCGCGCGCGCGCGTGTGTGTGAGTGTGTGCGAGGGAGGTGAGACCTTCTAAACTCGCGGCTGCTGCTGCTGCGAGAGAGAGAGAGAGAGAGAGCGGGAAGGAAGCGAGGAACACGATGGAAATTCCTGGCGTATTCTAATCTCGATCGGAAGCAATTTAATTATACGCTTGTCGAGACGTCGAAGGGGCGATGAGGTGTATGAGAGAGAGAGAGAGAGAGAGAGAAGGGGGGG